>CBVK0102233945.1:0-13868 GCA_900067695.1 Picea abies
GTCCTCCAAAGTCACCAAAAATGAGAAAAACCTTATTCTCCAATAATTATACAAATCAAAAAAGGCCCTTCCAGTTCTGTGTCATCTTCGATTTCCCAAGAGTATAATCAATCATTGGTTGATGAAGTGTTCATTTTGGGGGGTGATGCATCTCTTGACCATGTTGTCTCACATCCTATTCAACCAGTGGTTAAGGAAGTGTTCATTTCGATGCAATGTTTGATTTATCCCACTCTTCTTTTGGAGAGTGGTTAGTTTAAGAGAGTGATCTTGTTGATACAATGTGTGGTCAATACCACTCTTCTTTTGGGGAGTGATGCATCTTTTAACCATGTCCTTAACATTTATATTTCAGTACCTTCTGAACAAGGGGGAATTCCACTCTCTTTGAGTACACCCCCTCCAAGTCCTAGGATGGTTTCCTTTGATTGGAATGATCTTGTGGAGCGTCACCTTCCTTCTTCTACACCTTTTCAAATAACAGTTATGGTTTAACCTATGTTGAAAGGTTCTTGTCAATGTATTATAGATGAAGGATCCTCTACAAGTATTTTATCCTCCTCAGCTTGGAAAGATTTGGGTTCTCCCAAGCATGTGTCAGCTACTAGTGATTTGTTGGCTTTCGACAGAAGCCCAAGTGAATTTCTGGGGATTCTTCCTCACTTGCCTATTACCTTAGGTGGGAATTGTTTTCTAATTGATCTATTAGTGGTGTCAGTCCCTTTAGATTTTAATATTCTTATTGGGTGTGATTATGTTTATGCTATGAAGGTTGTGGTGTCTACGCTTTTTCGTGTTATGAATTTCCCTCTCAATAGAAGCATTATCACTATTGATCAAATTTCATCTGATAATTACCATCCTAGTTCAATTTCATCTCATGTTTCCCCTTTATATGTTCCTGGTGTTTGATTACACTCTTCCTTTCCATGAGTGAATTATGTGGTGTCTTATCCTCGATGTTTAATTTCTCTTGAGATGATATTTTTACAGTTATGTTCCCCTTCTCGAGACAAGGTCTTGACAACTAATCAGTTGTTTTATCCAATGGGGGAATGGGAGCCCTTGATTCCCCTTATTGACCTGAGTGATTTGTTGTTTCCTATTGAGTCTCATCTTATTATTTGTGAGCCCTAGAGCCCTAGTATTTATGTGTTTTTGAGCCCTAGTTTCATGGATGTTGAGTTTCCTTCAGATGAGGCTATGGTTGAAGCTATGATTATGGACCATCGACCTCTTCCTAAGCTGAAATGTTTAATGGTTGGTTACAAAAAAAACCCTTAGCTTGAGCCCGGAAATGTGCTCTATCTGGAGGACTTTTATGCATAAGTCGTAAGGCTATGTGTTTCTCTATACATATTATACCTTTAGGGTTTCTTGTTTTCAATTTTTGTATCCCATAATGCTTGTTTTATCATAGGTTTCTATATTGGACTTATTAACTTCTAGTAAGTTTTTTTGGCCTTATATACAAGACTCTGGAGACATTTTATTTTGTACATTTTTGTTCCATGTCAGTCTGTTCTGATGGGTAATGATCTTGAAATGAGCATATAGGTTAGTTTCTTCCCCTTCATGTATGTTTTCATTATTTGTTTCTTGTTTTGTTTTTCCTTAGATCGACCCCACTGAATTGCAACACAGAACCTTCTTTGTTTTTTAGAAGTGTTGTAATTCATGTGGTATATTCTATATTCCATGGGTACCCTATGTTAGAAACCCTTTACATTTTTTTCCCATGCTGCAAGTTTTATATTAGGCTTGGAAGTACTATTTAGTTCTTTTGTGACTTTGCATTACCTATGGAACTCCCTCTAACATATGTCACTACTGATGTCAACAATTTTTATATTCTTTAGAAGGTATTTTGTTTTTTACTGGCATGTAGAGTAGGGTCATTTTCTCCTACACAATGTATTTATCCATATCATTCACATATCTACCATAGGATCCACCCCATTCATTTTTTATGTCATACCTTCAAATTTCTTTCAACATGTTGTTTATGAATTGTAGAGCTTACCTCTTCATGGGTGTCCTAGTTAGTACCTCACTGAATTTTTTGACACCTATGCTGCAATTGTTCCAGTAGACTCAAAGTTCATGTTTAGTCATGCCATAAATTTGCATTGAAGTTTCATGACTTTCTCTCAATATATTTTTGGATAAATCACCCATGGGCCTTCCAAAATTTTGTTGAGTTGTAAATACATTGCATATTATTCACTCACTCTTCTAGGCCTAATGTTAGCTTCAGCTTTCCATCGTTGAACCATTTGCTTATGCATTCCTACTATTTTATATCCTTGCAATTTATTCCTTTGTGACATGACACCTTAACCATGGACAAAAAAATCCCCTTAGTGTCCTTATCCTGCACATGCTTCCTTGCATTGAGCATTAGGTATGTTCCTTGTGCTTGGAAACTATTTTTATTTCCCACGACACTCATTTCCTCCACTATTCTATAGCATTATTTTATTCTTTTACGAGATTTCATAACATGAAAAGGACAAAAAAATAAAAATAAAATAAAAATAAGAGGGGAAAGTGTCTCTTTTGTTGGAATCAGTCTTGTCACCTTTGAATGAAGCACAACATTTGAGTCAGTGTCTCAATATTTTGGGTTTAGTATGGCTTTAGGATACTCTTTCTTCCAACAATATGGAGTGTTTGATGATGCCTCTGGTATCACGAATGTATCCCATTTTATAATCCATGTTTGTTAAGTCACATAATGTGTTGTGCTTTTGTTCAAGGGAAGTTTCACCCTAATTCATCCATTATGTAGAAAGTCTCTTACCTTTCAAGTCAACCTTCATGTGTCAGTCAAGTACATCTCATCATCACAAGTATCTTTGTATCTCATTCCCACTAGTATAGAAGGTCCACATTGACTTCTTATTGGAAAGTCTACTCTCATCGAATCTGAAACATTTCTCTAAGAGTATGAACCGGAGTTTCACCCTAGGCCTATTTCCATCATTTATAGGTGACCTCTGACTCAACATATGAAAAACCATTATTGGTCATTGTCTAAGTAGTTTTCCTTGTGTTCGACATCAACAATAATCATCACACATAGGGATGAATGTGGTACGTTGGTTTCCATTTGACCACATTGGTGGATTCCTTTTCTTTTTCAGCAGTCTTTATCATTGGATACTATTCAAAGAGTATCTATTGTGTGTTATTCCATCTGGTCAATGCTATATTTTTACCTTGGTGGGGTCCTTACAATATCTTCATCTGAATCCTTCCAAATCTTTGGCCTTCTACTAACCCTCATGCTAGATGATGGAGGATGCCTTAATTCCTTCCTTCCAACAAATCTATTCCTATTGACTAGAGAAAATATTTCTCTGGGACAGGGATATAGATTTATTTGTGGTACCTTGGGTCTTGCAATCATAAGTGCTAGTTTCCCTCACTATCGACAGTCGGAAAACATAAATTTCCCATGATCAATAGATTATATCAGGTGTTCAACACTAACTCATTTATTCACACTTGTTAGAATGTACCAAGGTACCTTGATGCTTATTATCATCATCAGTGGATCATCTCATGTTTTCTAATGGTATACATCAAAAATTGGTAATCAAATGGTGTCTCACTATGTTCGAACCCAAAACATCTATTCACATAGTGTAGACTCGTACCACAACAAATTGTTTTGAAGACTTTGGGCGAAGTACGAGAATCGCATATTTTGTGCTCCTACCCGACATATATTGTACCACTCCTTAGACATTGCTACTTGCGGAGGATCAATTTTTTCACTTCATTGGTTCAAGATATCCTCTGATTTGATTTCAAGACATAGCTCCACTATGTATCCACTCGTGGCTATGATCTACTTTCTGCATGGATCCATTTTGTATTCCTTGTGGCCACAATTTCTACTTTATATATATCACATGGATCCATTGTGTATTTTCCATGGCCATGGACATCAATCATAATTTCACATATTCTACGGATCCGTAGTGTACTTGATATGGTGACCATGCTTACATCACTCCTAAGCATGGGTATGCCTGACTTAGGAAGAGAATACTTTTACTTGATCTCTGTTGATATTTTTTGTTTCAGGATCAACTATTTGGGAACTTTCATTGGATCTAATTTAATGCATCATAACCTATCATAGGTATAATGTATTTTGACCATATATATATATAGATAGATAGATAGATATATATATCAATCTTGGAAATGATATGTGTATTGTAATATTGTAATATGGCATTAATGACATCATAAATCCTTTAACATCAATGAAAATAATTTCAAAAATCTCTCTCTTTTTCATCCAAGGAAATCCTGCAACAAAACACATAGTCCACCATACATTGAAATAATTATCCCCTATCTGCAAATCTCCCCCTATCTGCAACTCTCTAGGGAATAGAGAGAATTTTCCCCTTGCCTGCAACTCTCCCCCTTCGACATCAATGGAAAAGGGATGTTCCCCGGAAATTGTGCTTCTCCTTAAGCACTCAAATGAAACTCCACTTGACATTCATTTTGGGTTTATCCTTGATCAACGACTTCCAAGGAAATCATCAATAAGTAAAAGGAACATTGTATGACTGTACAACCGATGATACACAACTATATGAATTCCTAAAACATATGGTGAAATGATTATCTGACCATCCATCAATTCAAAAATAATATATCCTGGTAGTCAACACTGGCCCACAATTTAATCTTTCACATCTCTTCTACAAAGATCTGAAAGAAAAATTTCCATTCCTTTGATTTGTATGGTGAGGATGATGACAAGTCACATATTTTTGCATTGGTTGATCAGAGGAAGTAGGCTTAGGGTCAAGTTCACTTATAGGAGTAGAATAACCCAGCATATCGAAAACAATGTTATATGTATGTTCAAATTATTCCATGTGAGGAACAAGAAAATCATCAATTAGTTCATCACAATCAACAATAGGTTTCTCTTCTATAAAACCAGTCTAAACTCCACCTGCAACAAAAAAAAATCCCTTGGTTGTAGCAAGGTCGAGTGTAGGTAGGGAGGCAACAACAACATCATATATAATACTTGTCTTAATTAGTGGAGACCTTTGACAATTGTGGTATTATCTAAGGTTAAGCCCCAAGATTCTATTCAAATTAATAGTTGTTCTATCTAGTTCCTTTCTTAATAAAACAATTTCATATTCTAGCTCTTCACAATTTTCTTCATTTTTCTTTAGTTGGATTCTCACCACTTATTCCATCGTTATTGCTTATTATAATTTAACCTTTAGGTTCAAGGTAGTATTCTCTATTTCTTCAAGGATTTATAGCATTTTGGAATTTGAATCATGATTATCTTCTTCATTTTACTGCAACTACTTGATGCAGGAGCATCGCCAGCAAAGCACGAGTGGAGGATAGCTCAATGCACTAGCATGTATTTTCAAGTAATGATTTTGAATTAAAGAAGGCATATCATGCATATATATATTGAAAATATTTAAATTTATGAACATATTTAATGTTTTAGAGCTGGTTGATCGCGTGAGAACAATGGAGGATGTATTTTCTTTTAATGAAGTTGCTTGTAGTACAGATTCGATGTGTTTGATCTTATCTGTCTATCACAAACATTTATTGTAATAAATCCTAAATAGTTGGATGTTTTCATTTCGATAGGATAGCAATATGGTAGCTTGGAGGGAAATCTCTATGAGCT
The DNA here is from genome assembly GCA_900067695.1 of Picea abies. Classification (NCBI taxonomy): domain Eukaryota; kingdom Viridiplantae; phylum Streptophyta; class Pinopsida; order Pinales; family Pinaceae; genus Picea; species Picea abies. The sequence goes on from CBVK0102233945.1 coordinate 5,705, forward strand.
CGTGTTGTATAAATAAATGTATTGTTGCCCAAATGAGGTTGCTGAAGGTTGATAGTTGATGGCATTCTAGTTGTTGATAGTTGTTGTTGAAAACTATTGTAGAGGTTTTTTCCATTGTAGATGAGAGTTGTATATTTGTTGAAGATAATTGTATGAACCCATGTATAGAACAGTTGAATGAATATAATAGAGGTGTATTATTCCAAATGTGGGGTGTTGTTGTGTCTATCTGAATGAATGAATGGTAGGATTTCTGTTAATTTAAATTCTTTGTTATTTCTTGTTCTTATGTTATGAATGCATTTACATGGTTGAATATATGAATCTTTGAGATATTAAATAAGTTCCAATTGTTTCTCTTCTACAAGCATGTGCAAGGAGTGCATAGTGTCCACAAGGTGTGTGTTTACAGAGCCTATTTCAAATCCGAAGCTCACAAGAGATAACATGAAACTTTTGTATGCAAGGAGTGCATAAGTGTCCACGAGGTGTGTGTCGACAGAGTCTATTTTGACTTAGACTTTCAAGAGGCATAGTTTGAAAGTATGTGTAGATAGAGACGTGCTGAGAATCGTATTGTTCAGATAGAACAATTGAGCATTTGATAACTGCTGCAAGGAGTGCACAATCAACCTTCAAGAGTCCATTTGAAGGAATTTGGTCGCAAGGGGTGAGAAAGGTCGATACTTAGCTATATATCAAAGAAGTCATTATGAGAAGTTTAGAGGGTTGAGGAGGAACAAGTCCAAGAGAGATAAATTAGAGATCTTTGTGCAGAGAGTGCATATTTTCTGCAAGGAGTGCATGACAGAGTCTTTTTGACTCAGAAGCTCAGGAGGAGTAGCATACTTTGTTTGCAGGAGAGTGTAAGAAATTGTTGCAAGGTGTGCACAGTCATCCGTAGAGAAGCTAAGTTTTGGAAGAAGACATGTTGCAAGGCATGCAAAGGGTAAATTTTGGCCAAGTGTTGAAGAAGCGCCCTGACGAGTTAAAGTGTTCAAGAAAAGGAAAATCTCAGAAGAGATAGTGGAGAGAACCTTTCAATAGGGAGGAGTCCTTGAAGGTTCCCCAAGTTAACGAGGAATATTTGTCCAGGAGGGAATGGGATCATTCCATACCTTCAGATATGGGAGAGTTTAACGGAGGATAATCATGGAAGTCCTTCATAACTTTGTGGTTTAGAGTGTTTTGAAGTGTTGTAAGAGTGAGGGGTTTCTGAAGTCGCGAAGTGAATCCTAACCGTTGGCTGTGAGGAGCTCACATGGAAGTGGATTGGAGAGTTAGCAAGATATATTTCAGAGGATTGTGTGGAGCAAGTGCAATCTTCGTGAAGTCGCGAAGGCCAAAGTAGAATTTAGCTGTCGGATCCAGCAGGGCACACGATAGAGATCCACGTATTTCGGTAGAAAGTGTTCAGAAGGAGACAAGGGCAGATGTTGAAATATTGTTGAAGCCGAAGTTGCGAAGAGATCTAGCCCACGGTCACAGCCCGTGGTCACATTAGAGATGGAGTCTAGCACGAGAGCTAGTACTCGCAAATTGGTGTTGTCGGAGGCATCAAAGAGCAGGGATGTGGGTAATTTAAACCTGGAAGTAACATCAAAGTTGCATGTGTGTTATTTTTTTAGGGTCTATTGGAGGCCCTAAGACCTAGTTCATCTCAAGGTGCTTGAATATAGTTGACTGAAAGTTTGTAGAATCCCCAGGAGGGAAGGGGGCCTGCATCACTACTTGTTTTGTTTCAAATTATTTTTCCTAAGATTATTTATTTCATTTAAGGCACACATGAGTTCTTCTTAAAGATCCACTTCTCCATTTGTTCTGACATTTTATTCTTCTTTTCAATCCATGATTTCTTTCCCTTTTTCTTCATCAATCTTTCTTCATGTGGACATGAAAATATTTTCTTCTCTTTCATTATCGAAACTTATTTCACTGATTTATTTAGATGAGTCACTAACACCTTTTGAGTAGATATTATTCTTCTTCTTATAATAGTTCTTATTGTTTTCATGATTACCCTTTTATATGTGATGATTTTAGATCCCTTTGTTTATGTTATGGTCTTATTCATCATCACTAATTTCATCCTTTGCATATGGATACTTATCAGCAAAATGTCATGCTTTTTCACAATTAAATAATTTAAAGGGAATTTTTTGGCCCTCAACCAAGTTTTGAGAAAACTTTGGTCAATTTTGGCCCACTTTTGGAATTCGACACATTGGTCGAAGAAGGAGCACCCAAGAGGAGTTGGGTTTTCCCATGTTTAGGCCATATTGTAAGGGTTTGTAATGTATAAATAAAGAGGAATGTAGTGTAGAAGAAGTAGTTATGTGTGAAACAATAGCTCTATGTGCAGAAGTGTATGTGGTAGAGGCTTTGTGCTTGATTGTGATTTTGTAGAAGGTGTTAAGTGTTGTGATAAGTGATTATGGCTCTGTGCATTCGACCTAGTTTTTGAAGGTAAAGAAGGAGGATCTAGTGCTTAGTGTGCAGATCTCATTTCTTGTGCGAAGTTTGACTCTATGGCTTAGTGTACAGGAGTGACTAGATGTAAGATTTTGGAAAATAATAAAGAGCTGAAGCGGTTTGTGGACGTAGCCCCACCCTGGGGTGAACCACGTATATTTGGTGTCTCATGGTTTTCTTTGTGCAGTGTATTTTTTGTTATGCATCTACTTAGTGCTTTGATTATGATATGTAATGAATGTATATTTTGTTTCTTAAGTACTTTACTTATGATTAAGGGTAAATGAATGCTACATTTAACTCACAGTGTTAAGTGCTAAGTGCTCAGGGTCCATAATCACTTGTTCTTACTACGTTTATATGTCTTTGATTATGCTATACAATGTTAATGGGGTTAATAAACTAATGCATGTTCACTTCCTAAGAATTAACAAAATATTTTGTGAAGTGATCTTTTCACATAATCGTGTCCCATCCTGGTTACATACACTTGCGTCCTCTAACCCCTCCTGCTTCTACCTCATGTGAGACTTCATCTGCTTCGCAGGTGTTGTAGAAAGGTTCGGTAGTCAGGATTTTGTTGGTGCGTTGTTAAGAATTGAACCCTGGGTCTTCCCCTCTACCAAAAAATGGTTCTGTTGTCGGTAATTGAAAATATGATTTCTAGGAACTGAAGTAAATAAAAAGAAAATCTTTGTGCGTAGGTCTGCTGCTGAAGTGCATAGTACTCTACTTGACTTGTGAATATTTGTGCCAAGAAAGTAATTTGTTCTGAATAAAAGAGGTAATATTCTAAACGAGGTAATATTTTTTCTTTGGTAAGAGAAAGATAAGTGAAAATTTTTGTTTTGAAATTATGAATTTAAGTATGTTTGATAGATTTTGTCTTAGTCTGAAGGTTAGGGCATAGTTGAAAGAAAGATTTGAAATGAGTAAGTTTAATGGAAATGAATAAAGATATGTTATTCTTATGCATAGAAATAGTTTTTGGACTAATAAGTGGATGCAGGAACCTATAAATAAGTTTTGCAGATTGCAGATGCAACACTATGATCCTAGGGGAAGTGCGCAGTACAGAAAATATTGGGGAACATTTAAGAGAAAAAGAGGGTTGGCTTTGTGTTATAATTGTATAAGGTCGGGACATATTTCTAAGGAATTACCTGGTGTAGGCCCTATTTGTTTTTTTTGTAAGGTTGTTGGTCATGAGGTTGAGGATTTTCCAAGGATTATTTCTAAAGTTGAAGGGAGGGACATAAGATAAGAAAATTATGAAAAGAGTCAAGAGACGAAGGGTATGTTATAAAATCATAAAGAGAAAAGGTGAGACGAAGTTCAATGTATGTTATTACAGTTGGAAGAAACGATGGATGTTCATTAATATATCAGTTTATCAGAAATCCTCAAAGCAAAATAGCACATAAGTGCGAGAATAAAAGACTTCGACATAGACTATATAGTTTTATATGAAGAAACACAAGTGAATATTATGACAAAAGAAACTTCGGAAGTTTTGGGAAAACCTATTGTGGTACCTTCTTTAGGAAGGTTAGTCTTGTTTAAGGGAAAGATGATAAATTTATGTGGAAGCATAACTATTGTACCTATTATTGGTCATGGGACATCGACTAAAGAAGAATTTGAAGTCATTAGGTTTGTTGAGGACAACACCCATTTCCCACTTTTGTTAGGTAAAACTTGGATTGAGAAGGATCAAAGCAGAAGGAAAGCAGAGGAAGAAGGTATAGAAAAGAAAAATAAAGAATTAAGGGATATCATAGCTAGGAAAATAGACCAACTAAGAGAAGAATGAGAGGATAAGTTGAAGCAACAGAGAAAAGTAATAAGGTAGGAGGGATAGAAAGAAAAGGAATTAGATATCAAGGCTGAAAGAATGCAAGAAGGCTTGAAGGACCTATCTATCTAAGAGAGAAGTGTGCCCACTTAGGAAGTGTTAAGAAAAGGGATATTAACTTTAGAACCTTTGAGGGTACCTCAACAATGCGAAGCCACTACGTTGGGGGAAGATAAGAATAAAAATGGAAAGAGGATTCCATAAATAGTTAAAGAAACTCAGATAATAGGAAAGAAGGAAAGGAATCTCAATAAAAATAAGGCTAAGTTAGAAAAACTACAATAAGTTAAGGAAACCAAATGGAAGACTTTGCAGACCGTAATCTCACAGGAGGCAGGTTTGGAGGGTTTGAACCCTGCTGGAACAACAAGTCTACGCAAATTTGGACTTCACCCTGGTGAAGTTATATAACCGTTGGAGGTGCCCCAACTATTAGAATGATTCTCCAGAATGATTATGAAACATAATTATGGGTTTATGGACTACTTTTGGACGTTGATATTGTGCCATAATGGATAGATTTACATTAATGGAAGCATTTAAGTCTAGTTCATGTCCGTTGGAAGATCCATCACGACTGCCCTTCTTTTTGCGGGACCACTTTTTGCTACCTTTGACTGACTGAGCTAAGTCGAGAACTGTCCAAGTGTAGAACTATACTTCCTGTCATTATCCGAAAGCATACCCTGCCTGTCTGTTTGTCTATCCGCAGTCTGTTAAAATATAGAATGTCGGGTGAACCCAACGATCTTGAGAAGTCTATCGAGGAAGTTATTAGGAAACTCATGGTCAACAAACATGTATCCAAAAGTATTCAAGCATCTTTGACTAGGGGACTGCAGGCTTCCCCTTCAACTGGATGTTGTTCCACTCGCATCAACCCCGTAGCTGAACAAAGAAGTAAGCATTGCGGTGATCTCGCTAATGTGAAGCAGATCCCATTGATCCTTCCTGAGTATATTTCACCTCTAACCGACATTATTAATCGTCATAGTATCCCTCACAATTTTGAGTAATCTATGTTCATTGCGTACATTTCGAAAGGAATTCACATAGTAGGATGTCATTTAGGAAAGATCCCACTGTTGAAGCACAGTGACCTCAACTTAGGAGATCGGAAGAACTATTCCATGCTAGCTCCTCACCATTACTTAATGAGGACAGTTGGAAACAAACCTTGCCTCATCCTACAACCATGGATCAAGGGGTTGGCACAGTCAACCGTATTGAATGTAATGAACATTCCCCATTTTGGCTGCCACCATGAGGCTAATGCTTACGTTAAACTCCTTCTGTCGTGCTATCATGGAGGATATATATGGCTTGACAGAAGAATTATTGTGGATACAAAACTGATCCACCGGATCACAAGTTTAAGTTTGAAGGGTCCTGACCCACATCAATACTACCCAGGGAAGACCTTAGACCGATATTTAGCACAACACATCAAAGAACCCTATGGAGAAGTAGAAAAGGGGAAGCGAGGTTACAAGGTATCCTCCATACAGGATGGCACAATGTGCCTTTCTTTTCAATTCTTATATGGAAAGATAGTGAGGAAAAAACACCCCACATAGGTCATTGGTTTCATGGTGGACCTTGCAGGAAGGTGTGTGGAGGGCCTGTAGATGAACAGGGTGAACTACCTCATCAACGAATTAGAGAAGGATTGTCGTGAAGCCCAGGAATTAGGATATGAGTTTCAATATAGTTGGTTGATCATATTGATCATATTTGTTGCTTGGAAAATGTATGAATGATATACTTTCCCATAGATAGAACCTATGGATCCCCTGGACTCTCAGTTTTCCACTCTGTGGTATACCAATGACATGACAAAGTAGTGGCAGTCTAATGTCGTGTTTCACAGGTATTATCAGCAGTTGAAAGTCACCATTGAAGAATTCCCTCGTATGACACTACATACCCTACATCAGTACTAGCCCATAGTGAAGTTCGAAGTTGATCTCCACTTCATTTACATCACCGTGTGAAGAGATAAGCACCAGGAAATTTTACAATCATATTATAAGCTTGCAGATGAATATATGGAACATATTATAAAGGAATGGCCAGAAACATTTATTGTGCCTATCGCTGATGCATAGCTATATGACACTAATAATATAGGAAGCTTGATGGTTATGTGATTTGAACATGTTGGACAGTCTAGTGGGACGAAGAAGAAGAAAAAAGTAAGTTGAAGTCCATGACATAGAGAGTGACGAAGAGGATGAAGAGAAAAATTATGGAGATAATGCGTCTGGATCGCGAGGAGGAGGATAAAACAAAGAAGAAGGATAGGGAGGAGGAGAATACAAAGCAAAAGGATAGGAAGGAGAAGATGAGGAAGAGGAAGAGAAAGGAGGAGGCGAAGATACACCACCTGAGGACCCCCCCATTGTGATAGTGACCCCACAAAAGAGGAAAGTTACTCTGAAGAAAACTTCAACAAGGAAGAAAATGCATGCCAATAAGCCACAGCTAGAAGCCACTCTTTCTAAGGATGACATTAGTCTAGTATGCGGAGCTATGGAGGATCCCTCTAAAGACATGTTGCAGAGATACAAAGAGAAACATGTGGAGTTATATGAAAGTATTGAGAGAGAGTTGAAGGAAGTGTAGAAGGTTGTTCGCTTGGTCCGTGCAATGCCTATTGCACCACTTGTGCCTTCCTCATCACAGACCACAGACTTGGAGGAAGAAACAACTCCATAGGGTGAACTAGGGGTTTGGATAAACCTCCCCCAATATAGCATCAAGTTTCCCACCCCCTTATAACTACAAGTTGGACCCAACTTGGATGTTGAGGTTAACCTTAAAGGAGTACCTCCAGAACAGGTCAAAGTATTGGAGGCAGGTTTGAAGGCATACATAAGGGAACATATAGAAATGGCCACTGAAAGAGCAGCCCAGCTAAGAAGGCTTGTTGGTGAAACATAAGCTAAGTTCTAGAGATTTCAAGAATAGAAGGAGAAGGATACAAAGGCCTTGCAAAAGGAGAAATACGAATTCCTAGTACAGTTACAAGTAGCATAGGACAGTGTATTTGCCTATGAAAGTGAGAAAGCAGAGCTTCAGGTGAAGATTTAGGAGGAAAAGAGAGATGGAAAAGCCCAACTACATAAGGAAAATGAGAAACTGCGTGTAGAGAAGGTCATGGTCAAAGAAGCAATAATAAAATCATGTCGCTATGTACCAGGCTTGGTACAGGAGGAGAAAGATCCTATCAAAGATCATGTAGTAAAGCTCACAAAGACCCTCCAACAGTTTCAGCAGAGGATAATTGAACTGGAGGCTCGACCAATGTTGATCCAGATGGGTATCGGTGGTCGCCCACCTTTCCATCTGGCTCAAAACAATTTTCTGGCATTTCTGGTAATTTACTATTTTTAGCAGTTTTTTCGGGTCCTGAACTTCCGGGGCCATTTTGAGGCCCTAAACGAATTTTTTTTGGGTATGTTTCTCTTGAAAAATAGCATCTATGATGCTATTTTGTCTTGATCTTTGTATGCCTTGGATAGATCTTTCCAACGAGCTATCGTGCGCCCTAAACAGAGATCGTATGCAATAGTTATGACTCCGGGAAGTTGATGGATTAACTTACCCAAACAGGGCCCACTTGACTTTTGGCGTTTCATCTTCTAGGGTTAGGTTTTTGGTTTCTACCTTCCTGATTTTGATAAATAAGGCCCTTTGGCCTCTTTTTGTAATGAGCTTGGTCACAGATGAGCATAGCTGCCACATCTCTTATCAGGGATATGCTACCACCATTCTAGCTATGTATTGTTCAAGTGAGATCGGAAGAGCGGTTCAGCAGGAATGCCGAGACCGATC
>CBVK0102233954.1:0-10029 GCA_900067695.1 Picea abies
GTCATCATAACTTCCAACAGGGTAGTATTGTTCCTTAATAACATCCGTGAAGGACTCCTAGGTGACCCCAACTGTAAATAATGAGGGTTACTTTGTTTCCTTCTACTCACAAAAATTTTCCCACCAATCTTTAACTTGGGGAATGTCTTTGAGGAGCGCAAACGTAATCTTTTCTCTATTCGAGAAGTTATGGATAGAGAGATACCCTTCTAGTAGATTCAACCATTTGTCTATATAATCTACGTCTATATGAACTTCAAATATAGGAATAACGAAGATGATTTGTTCCTTGAAGGGGGCAGTACCTTTGTTTGAGGAAGATACGTTACCTTTTGGTAGCTGCTAAAGGATTTGCACAAAACTATCCATCATCTCCTTCCTCTGTTGCGAGAGGGATTCCTCGAGAAACATTTTGAAGGGATATCATGTCCCTTCATCTTTATTTTCTCCTTCCATGAGAGTTCACTTGGGCGTGTGAGAGATTTTGTCCTCAAGAGAAACACCATGAGAGTTCACTTGGGCGTGTGAGAGATTTTGTCCTCAAGAGAAACAAGCTCGAGACCCAATTCTTGGTACCCTGACCTCATTGGGAAAATGAATTAAGAACAACAAGGCGAAAACCGCTCTGATACCACTGATCCAAATTTTATGAGAAGAAAAAAATGAATACATATTATTATCAAAATATTCTTAACATAGAATAACATATATACAGTAAAATTGTTTTTTATTCAATAAGGAAATAAGCTTAAATTGTAAAATGCAACAGAAAACAAGCTTGCTAGAATGGTGGCGGCTTATCTCTGAGAAGAGATGTGACGGTTGCACTCATTTACTATAATATTATTACAATGAGGCTCTCAAGGAATTTTTTAAATAAACAAGAATGTCAAAAACCCTATAAATCCAAAATCCTAACCCTAGGAGATGAAGCGCCAAAAGTCATGTGGGCCCCGTTTGGGTAAGTTAGTACATCAACTTTCTGGGGTCGTAAATTTTTCATACGATCTCTCTTTTAGGCACACAATATCCCATTGGAAAGGTCTATCTGAGGAATACACATATTGTCTGTGGAGAGCCCTAACAACGTTGTTTAGGGCCTCAAAACGACCTTGGAAGTCAGGAACCTGAAAACTAGGAAAACATTGTTGAACTAGAAAACTACCAAAATGAGTCAGTTGGAATAGGTGGGAGGCTACCAACATCCATATGGATCATCATAAATTCTAGGAAAAGGGTATTTTTTTTCACGATGGATATATTCATTTGTCTAAAGTCAATGTACAACCTCAATGTTCCATCTTTTTGACAAAGAGTATTGGTGCTCCCTAAGGTGAAACCCTTGGGCGTATGTACCCTTTCTTCAACAATTCTTCCAACTGCATTCGTAATTCTCTTAATTCATGTGTACTAATTTTGTAATTAGTTCTTGATACTAATGTTGTTTCTGGTACTAAATCAATGGATAAATCTATTTCCCTCTTTGGTGGAAATTCTGGTATTTCTTGGAATACATCTTCAAACTCTTGCAATACTGGAAAATATCCAAGGCTTGTCTCTTTTGTCTTTTCTGGCTCCTCCACTTGAGTTTCATACAATTTAAATCCTTTCCTGAAACATATCTTCATCTATAAGGTTGAAATCTCTCTTATATTAATGGGTCTTAGAATTCCTTTCATAGTGCTTTGTTTTCCTTCTTCATCAAGACATGTAAATGTCTTGTATTGACAATCTAGGATATCATGATGTTGGTCCAACCAATCCATTCCAATTAGGATGTCATAATATCCTAATTGGATGATATTCATATCAGCATTAGTACTCACTCCATATTTATTGGACAACCTCTGACCATCTCATTGATCCTTCTTTTCATTCTAGTGGCTAGTTGAACCAAAATTGACTTTTCAAGGTTACTTTTCTCCAAATGTAATCTATCCATTATTTTAGGATAAATGTAACAATGGATTTCTCCTAAATCAATTAAAATAGAAACATGTTGATTAATGATTTTACCTTGCACTTCGATCATATTGGATTGGTACTATGCTTATCGATTTTCTAAGGTTGCATATATTCTTCCCATGCCTTCTACTGTTGTATCTTCTTAGATGTTGTGCATAGTATTTGCTTTATCTCCTCTGGGAGGGAAATACTTGTATAGGTGATTTTATTTGCACACCAAACATTTGATTGGTGGTATTCCTCTTTTTCCCAATGAGTCTTCTTTCTTGGATTCATATTTAGCACACTGATCTTGTTGATTTTTATTAGGGTTGTTTCTATTGAAAAGAGGTTTGAATCCCTTCCTTATATGATGACATTTCTCTTTCTTATCATTCAAATATTTATGCATGTATTCTCTTCTCTTTCCTTTATCATATAGAACTTATCCTTCCTAATGGTCTCTGTAAAATTCTTAGGCTCATCTTATTGAATCTTCTCTTTATAAAAGGATGGAAGTCCACTCAAAAACCTTTGTATCTTCACTTTTTCATCCTTGATAAACCCCACATACTTCAGCAATCCCAATAATGTATTTTCATATTTTGTCATGGTCATGCTTCCCAACCTGAGTTCAAATAAATATTGCATCTTCTTTTTATAAAAGTTCTTTGAACGATGCTCCTTTTGAAGATATTTCTTGAATTGCTTCCAAGTGATACTGCTCTCATTAATGTTCTCAACTTTCTTCAACTGATACGACCACATGGAAAATTTTCGATGCAAATGCTATGTGGAAATTCTGGCTTCTAGATTGGATTAGTAGTTGTGCAACTGAAATTACTTCTTGATTCCAAAAAACCAAGATTCAAAATCATCTTCCCTTTCTCTTTCACCATCAAAGGATGGTGGCTTAATCTTCTTCAACTCTCCTTGTAAACTGTCTAATTCAAGTCTACTTTGGTGTCTAACATGAGACACTTCTGGACTGCTTATGGAGTCTTTAGATGCATAAAATTTCCTTGTTGAGTAAGGAGGTGAGTGATGTCTATGGATTCTACTAGCACTTCTTGAATGACTAGCTCTTATGTAGTTATTTATTCTTTCATAATGTCTCCCTTCTTCCTCTTGCCTTGAGTCTGGTCCATTCGTTTCTTTCCTATGAAATTGATTTAGGGTTTGCATCAATTGATAATTTATTTGATTTTTTTCTCTCATAAACCTCTCATTGTATTCTTTGTAACTTTGCACTTCTATGCACAGACTTTTCAAAGTCTCTATTAAGGTGTCTTGTTCCCCTCTATTCTTGAGCCCATTTGATTCTGTGTCTGCATTACCAACACTGATATTTTTACCTTTGGATTCTTTATCATGACTTAAGGCTCACTCTCCTTCTTCCATGTCCCAAATCTACATTCTTATCTTGAACTAATATGTTTATATTCCCTAATTCTACAAAATTTGCAAGCAACCATTTTGTTAGAATTATGCATATTATAAAATTTGTCAAATAACACTCCATGTCTTAATTTATGCTCAATTCATAAAACAAATACTGTCATTCTCAAAATTATAATAAATCAAGGTTATTCTCCTCTTAATCATCTTTCCAATGACTATTCTCTTGAAAAATCCACTTTCATCCTTTTTGTGCATTTTCTCCACTGGGATAATTTTATATAAGTGCCAACTTATGTCAATTGTAGACAAAAATATGTCAGGAACTAGAGAAACTTTTGTATGATCCATAGATAATATAATGACAATGAATTCATATCAATTCTCATATTTTAAATATGATGCTCCAGTAAAAAACTGCAGCAATCTGGAATCTGCAACTTTGCCCTTTTTCACCCAATTTTCCAGACTTGAATTTTTGAGCAAAACTAGCTATCTCACAATCAATGCACTTGTAGAAAAATTTCACAAAACCAAAGTTTCTTTTATTAATGAGTATATAAAAAGTTGAGTAAACAAAATTTTCCATTTTTTTCATCTAGGGTCACTTTTCTTCCTCTAAAAATCTCAAAAATCCAAAAAGTGACCGAGAATAGTAGATTTTGGCCTATTTCAGCATACCCATTCCAATCCCCTTAGGATTTATTCAATCCCTTAGTGGGTTATTTCTGTGTCTTCTTTCTGGACTCTCCCAAAGAGTTTTATCTTAATCTGGATCTTTGACAATGATATGGACCCAGATCTTTAAAACCCATTATTTTTCAATTTTTGACAAATACAAGCAGAAATGGACAGTGGCCCTCTCTAACACTTTTGGATATCTCCTCTCTGTGGAAAAATAAATAATTTTCATCCCAATATGATTTAATTTTCTCTAGTTATGGCCAAAATAAGAAAATGACTCCAGACTTGAAATCGTGGAACAATTTTTCATAAGTGCAATCCACGTTCTCGATCTCAAGTTAGAAGAAATATAGACTGTTGATATGCACTCCATTGGAAATTGGCGACTGAAGTTATCCTTTCTAATAAAAAACACTTTCCACAAACTGCCAACGAGATGTTATCCTTTCTAATAAAAAACACTTTCCACAAACTGCCAACGAGATTATCGGCCATCAACCCAACTCCTCAACAACCGATTTACACACAACTCCAAACCGGACAACCTGGCCATCGACCGTCGGTTGTCGACGATCTTTATTGGCGAATGGAACTCCCCACAACTTTGGTCAATGACCAACCATCGAATCATTGATGATTGATGATCCCCAATGATTATAAAAAACACTTCCTCAATTTGTTTGACCCAACAATCGACCATTGACCATCTTTGTTGGTTGATGTGGAAATTATGTTGACATGACATGACACATGGATGTTGACATGGCATGACACGTCATATTGAGGCATCAACTGGGTTGGTGTGGCATGACATGTGGATGCTAATGTGGCATGATACATCATCTTGAGGCATCAACTAGTCTGACGTGGCATGACATGTGGATGATGACATGGCATGACAAATCATCACCCTCTTTTCTCCATTGGCCATTGATAGTTCTCTTGGGAGAATAAGAACTTCGTAATAAATTTTTCGATCCCCAATCCATTGGCCATCAATGATATTAGATGTCCTTTGGTTGAACTTCAACACTTCACCAAACTTGTTGATCCTCAACCCATCAGCGACTGACGATCTTCGATGTCATTTGGTCGAACTTCAACACTTCACCAAACTCATCGATCCTCGATCCATCGGTGATCTTAGATGTCATTTGGTTGAACTTCAACACTTTTCCAAACTCATCTATCCTCGACCCATAAGCCATTGGTTATATCTAATATCATTTGGCCATCAGTGATCTTAGATGGCGATTTTCAACACTTAGATAATTTCATCCAAAACCTAGGTGAATCTGGGCCATTGATCTCCCAACCAAGATGATCTCGACCATTTCTTTTCTCTGACTTCCAAAATGGCTAAAAACGAATACAGACCGTCGATCTTCCTAATTTTCCAAACCTACAAAATGAATCTCAATCGTTGATCTCATAACTTTTTCAAACTTTGAAACTTTATCAATTTTTAAAATTTTCAAGGTCAAACCTAGGCTGTCGATCTCAAGATCGTACACGATTTCGACCATCGATTCTCCAAACTCTACCCTGCACTGCAATGGCCATTAAAAACTCAATTTTTTTAACCTTTCAGGTTGAATTCAACTCTGCAATTCTGCATATTGAATCCATTAACTTCTTGAACAATTCTAAATTATTTCAAACTCAAATTTTCCCACGAATTTGGTAATTTTTCTCTCACGTTTTCCACCTTTTTCCCCAAATTGACATAGATCAAAATCTATGACAACGAATCTTCCCGATTCACATTTTTTTTGGCCCATACAAGTCCGGTGTTTCAACCAGAATCTCTGATACCAATCTATAACGTACCCAACCACTCACAGGTCATGCAAGGCTACTTAAAAAACTCACTTCGAAATTGATTTCAATTATGACAACATTTAATTAATAAATAAGCATGAAAGAACATCATAACAACACATACAATAATCAAGATTCATGCTACAACATAAAAGAATGTTTAAGCATGCCATGCACAACAATAACCATCAAGTAGGCACATTAAAGATACACATATCAGAGATATTAATTAATACACATCGGAAATAAATATACAAGCATAGAAACACATGAAAGAGAGAACTTATCTTTATCAAAACGAATCACCAATTGGGTGTATACCAAGGACGTTCCACCCAACCATAGTCGCTCCTATTCCAAGTCTCAACAACAGGTCAACCTTGATCCAGGGTTATGAATCCATAATGATGGTTTCAGGGTGTCACTCAGCTTCCTAAACTAGTCAGCACTCAAGCTCTCACATGTTTCTCAACACACAAAAATACAAAGTACACTATCTCTCTTCTCTCAAACCTACACAACCCAAGGGAATGGAATCCCTTCTCTACCACACAATCCCTTAGGTTGTTCACCTCATTCTAGAGCTACAATGAATTTGGTCAAGAATATCCATATTGACACTCTCAGGATTCACAGATGTGAACAAATTTCAACACATGCCAATGCATCTCATGCATGCACACATTAATTTATGGCTAGAATAAACCAACAAATACTACAACCAAAAAACAATAGCTTCCTTCCTCAACAATTCTCCCCCATGTCCCAACCAAGAACAAGAATGAATGAGGAATAATGAATGAGTGAAAGAGTGAATGGAGATTGAACAAAAAGAAGAGTGTAAACAATGAACAATGTGTGAACCCTCAAACAACCAAAAGATGTGTTTATATTTACTTGGAAATCAAGAACCACATGGAGTTCCCCAAGAATCTCATGTAACCACTCCTCTGAATTAAAACAATTATGGGTAAATGCAATATAATAAAAAGACTTAGCCCCTTAATTCCCCTCTCTCATGGAATCATAGCCCCCTATAAAGACTTAGCCCCTTAATTCCCCTCTCTCATGGAATCATAGCCCCCTATAAATCTTTTCCTTATCCTTTTGGAAGCCAATGATGTCTTTTATTATTAATAATGATCAGAGCATTAAATTTCCCAGGAACTCATGCCTCTTTTAATTATTTGGGCAGCCCGACCTTTCATAAAATAACAAAATACATTATTTAATATGGGGACTCAAAACTAGGGTATTACACTAGATCTGTCACTGCCTCTTTATCAACCTCAGTGGATATGTGTATTTCATAATCATTCATAGGTTGATCAAATTCCTTGTTTGCTTCATCAAAATCATAATTTGGCAACTTGTCTCTTTTTTTTGAACGTGGAGGGGAACTAAGTATCAGTTAACGTCTAGGCTTCTTTCTCATATTATCCGAACTAAGTATCAGTTAACGTCTAGGCTTCTTTCTCATATTATCCCTCGTTAGGTTTCTTTGTTGTTCTTTATTAGACTACTTGAGCTCAATAACCTCTTTATCCTGAACTTGGATACTTTTATTTTTTTCTGTGGTTAATCCCTTTATCATACTTCTGGTGGTTCGACACACAATATCCTCAATTTTCCTCTTTTTCCTTTGCACAACATCGACTCTTCCCTCATATTCTCAGGATTTTAAATTTTTATCCCCAATTCCTTCTTTTGGATTCATCAATTTTGTCTACTATTTTTCCTTGAGGTCATCCTCTAAGTTTTCTAGGTTCAGGGTGTGAAACCCTAACCTCCTTTTCTACCCTTTGTCTTGCATTTTTCTTCTTTTTTGTTGTTTTAGTCTTTGGTTCTTCATTATTCTCTAGCTTTGCATTCCCAATTTCCTCTATTTATGGCTCTGCATTTTCCAATTATGGAACCTTGGGCTCTGATTCTAATCTTTTCAACTTGGAAACTTTTGGCTCTACTTCAGAAACACTGTTGTTGGCACCCCTACATTTCGATCCTTTGACTTATTGTTGCGCAGGTGCCTCTACAAAATTATTTCTTATCAAGAATTGTACCCAATTATCATTTTTATCCTATAATATGGCCTCGACTAATATTTTAACCAACCCAAAATGAAATAGACTCCTCTCCAAACTCCTAGGGATACGCTGGATGGTTAATGCCATCTTCTTTAAATTGTTTAGTAAGTAAAATGGAATATCTAATTCGTTCCCTTTGATTAAATGCATGAGTAATCAAATACAATAATAAAACATGATGCCATACCTACCTTCTTAGGTCACATATTTATGGAGCATAAAGAAAATATCTCTCCATTTCTTTTTAAATGCTTAAGTAGGCATACCTTTATTCAAATTTTCTTCATGAGTTGGATCCTTGAGAAATTATTTCCAAATATTCTCCTTTATCTTTTGGTTCTTAAACCATCTCTCTCTACCCTGAGGAAATGCTATAGCTCATGTAATGAAGGCTTCATATAGATGCAACTAGAGGTCCTCAATTCGATCCTACATGCCATCAAATGTCTCAACAAAGGCTTTCATCACTTGCTTATTATACCCCTGAAACTTCTGTAGGAAAGGAAACCATCCATTATTTTGAAATTGTCTTAGAAATTTCGGGTAAGCATCAAGGATTTCATTGTCAACTGGTTCATGCCTTACCATAGGTACCATATTGAATCTGCATATTTTGAGATAATTCAGCCTCGAATAATACTCTTTTCACATGGAAGAAGGAAAACAAGAGTGAAAATATGGCTAATTGTGAATGAAGGTAAAAACTCGGGATATGTTTCAACTATGATGAGGTCCATAATTCAAATCTTGAAAATGGTCATGCCACTTTTCAAGGTATCCTACAAATTTACAGAGATTCTCATGCATGATTGGATTTCCATATTTGGAATTATTGATCCTTTCATCACCTTGAATAATGCATGTCGAAACAGGAATCTGACATGCATATATAGAATCATAGTTTTGAGTGTTAATATATGTGAGTAGGAGGATAGCTTAAGATATGGTTTCAAAGGTAAGAAATAACATAGGATAAGGAAATATGGTAGAGAGATGAGATAAATTATAGGGGAAACAAAAAAAAATGTATATTAAGTTTATGATTCGTCTAATTCTTCACACATTTCACAATCCCAAATGAAAAAAATAGTTTAAAAGGCTATTACCTTCTGATTTTACCTATAACCAGAAAAAATGATCACCTTTGAAGATGAAGTTGGAGCATATTGAATTTGAATGATGATTTTTCTACTAAAGTTAACTTTTGTTGCATAACTCTGATAAAATTATGAAACTACTTCAGATTCTGTAAATGTTGATGTTGTTGAAGAATCTGATGAAGATCTGAATTATGTCGATGCTGATGAAAGATCTAAGGATGATCTGAAAAAATATTATGCTAATGAAGAGTGTTGATGTTGATGAAAGATATGATGATGATGTGAATAATTTTTATGTTGTTGAATATGTTACTTGCTAATGAAGACTTCAAAATTGAATTTCATCACAATTTGCATGAAATTCATAAATCATGCTAATATTGTGCTACATGCTAGTTTAAAAATAAGTTAATGACTAACAATTTCTTGAAAAATAGGTATAGGTGAATTTCAATTGCTATTGAAAGTTACTATAACTGCAGAAAGGTATACAATTGTAGAAACTAGCTTTTTGTATAGAACCCTTTTATTAGTGAACTCTGAATTTGAACAGTAATCTCTGATCTGAAGAAAATCCAACATGCTATAGTAGTAAAATATGAATTTATGAAAATAAATTAAAACTTGAACACTCTGGAAACCAATACTAAATTCATTTATGGAAAACCATGAAAATATAAGAAACTCTAAAAACTCTCTGAACTTTTTAAATCTTGAAAGGAAGAATTTATCTGACTAAATGTTGCAAAGAGATGAATTTATGTAGTCTGAAAAGAATTATGTTGCTGAGAAATAAAAAACTGGAACACTAAAAATGTTGAAAAAGAGATTTTTGAAAAAATATTGTGATTATTTGAAGAACTTGAATTATGTTCACTAGATTACTAGTTTTCAAACAAAATTCTTGCACAATGCATTGATAAACTAGTTTTCACATACTACACCTTTATTTTTCTTTACTTTTATTACTTTTATTACTTTTTCTCTTTATATATATA
>CBVK0102233995.1:0-26250 GCA_900067695.1 Picea abies
TCTCGTGCCAGAAAATTGCCCGCTCGAACCCCCCCTCTGTTAAAGGCAGAAGGCTCAGGGGGGTCTAAATTGGGTTGTGCACTGACNNTATGAGCACGCATATCTCGATCACCCAGATCTATGCGCCTCTTACCATATCACGCCAAGATGTCATATCATCGCTCGACTTAGGATAAGAGTGACAAGTTGGTTTTTAACCCCTCTTTGGTTGTTTTTTTTACCAGAACGCCACTTACTAGGGAAAATACCCCACGATCAACAATGTGTGCTAACATTATGTTCCATGGGGGATAGAGTCCTCCGTGTAAGGCTCTAAGGACTATTTCGCAGCTTCAGTGCCTTAGTTGGGTTATGGAGTCAGCTACGAAAACAAAAAGAAAAATGATATTTACAATGAAATTAAGGAGCAACCCATGGCTCAAACAAAAGGCCACCAAAAAATTCAGATCCCTCCAAATTATGCAACCTGTAAGTATTATTTGGAAATACCTCAGAAACTTTGAAGGTTCCAATCCAGAGGGCTTCAAATTTACCATGCTTGCCCTTGTCCTGTTTGGGTGCATCCCATTTGAGTACTAGATCTCCCAACTGGAAATCCTCTTTTCTTAGTTTCCTATCAAATGCCTGCTTGATCCTCTACTGATGCTCATGTGCTTTTTCCATCAATTTCTCTCTAGTTTGCTACACTTCTACCATCTGTTGTATTCTTCTAATCATATCATTAGGCTCTCCTTGGCAATTCTGAAAGAATTTTTCCACAGGCAGGTCATGCTCAGAAGGAAAGATGGCCTCAATCCCATACAAAAGATGAAAATGAGAGACACCAAGAAACCTCTTTGTTGTCACTCTATCTTACCATAGAGAAAATTTGAGCTTTGAATCCCATGCTTTCTTATTGTCCTCTAGCAATCTTTTAATAATCTTTATAAGGCTCTTGTTGGAGGACTTTGCCAATCCATTCCATTGGGGGTAATAGGGGGTAGAGTGAATCAATGCAATTCTGTATTTCTCACAAAACTTGATCAATGGCTCAGCCTTGAAGGATGCAGTGTTGTCAGTGATGATTATGTTCGAGAAACCAAACCTTTCCATAATATCTTCAAGAAAACCAACAATAAATTTGTGAGAAGCACTCGTGGGGATAGTTTCTATCCATTTGGTAAAGTAATCAGTGGCAGTCAAGATCCACTTGTGCTATCCAATTGAAGAATGATAAATTTCCCCAATAAAATCTAGGCCTCACTACTGAAAGGGTCCTGAAGCTACCATAGGCTTCAATGGCAAGGACTTGAGCTGTTGTTGTCCAGATAATTTTTGACATTTAACACAGGCCCTAATTTTTGCATAGACATCAGTGAATAGAGTAGGCCAGAAATATCCAGCCCTGAGAATTTTATAGGTTGTAGTTCTCCAGAAATGATGCCCCCCACATATGCTGTCATGAAAATCAAACATAATATTTTGGGCTTTTGGTGGGTCTAAACATCTCAAAAGCACTCCCAGAGGGTTCTTCCAATACAATATCTAATCAATAAGGAAATATTTAATTTCTTTAAGATTTAGAGCTCTTGCCTTGATTTTCCTCATACCATCAGGGGGCCTTAACTCTTGTATAAATAATATGATGTCTTTGTACCAGACACATTCTACCAATGGAGGGATGATTTGTGGGCCTGTATGAGACAACTCAACTTGCTGATTTTCTGAGCAGGTGCTAATGAAGTTAACCCCCAAATATTTGCAATTAGACTCAACCAATAGCTTGGCTAAACCTTGGCCTTTAACTAGTTTGGTGGGCTTTAGTTCCATATCAAATTCAAGGATTTTGGTAATCCACTTGCTCCTTCTTCCATCCATGTCAGGCTGAATGAGAATGTCCTTCACAGAAGCTGAAGGAACATATGCAATGAAATTTGAATTTAGAACATAGACTCTGAAATCTTTGAGAGCCTTCACCAAAGCATTGTCCTGCTTCTTCATGATGTCATATTTTGTCTCTGCATCTCTCAATGCTCTGCTGAAAAATGAAATAAGTTGCTCCAGCCCTTCAATATTCTTCTGCAATAAAACAACTGCTACTGTATGAATAGAAGCAAAGGAAAAAATAAGAAAA
Source organism: Picea abies (assembly GCA_900067695.1). Taxonomy (NCBI): domain Eukaryota; kingdom Viridiplantae; phylum Streptophyta; class Pinopsida; order Pinales; family Pinaceae; genus Picea; species Picea abies. The sequence goes on from CBVK0102233995.1 coordinate 2,114, forward strand.
TCCTTGGAATAATTGGGACTGATTAGCACAGGTGCCTCAGTCAATTCCTTCTTGATATGGTTGAAGGAATATCTGGACTCAATAGTCCATTTTACTTCATTTCCCTTCCTGAGCATGGTCGTGATATGATTTACTAATTCGGCAAAATTCGAAACAAACCTTCTCAAAAAATTGATTCTGCCCAAGAAATACTGGACTTCCTTCTTGGTTCTGGGAAGTGACAATGTTTGAATAGAGTCTACCCTGCTTGAATCAATTTGGACCCCCTTTGCTGATATTATGTGCCCCAACAATTTTCCCTCTTGCATAGAAAATAAAGACTTTTTGGGATTGAGGGAGAGACCAAATTTTCTGTATTTTGAGAAGACCGTTCTTAGATGTTGACAGTGTTCTTTATCAAACCTGGAAAAAAATGTAATGTCATCTAGGTAGATGAATACAAATTTATCCCTTTCTTAAATGAAGGCGATGTCCATATATCGTTGAAAGGTTTCTCCTGCACTCATCAATCCAAAGGTCATTTTGGCATACCTGAATGTGCCCCAAGGAGTGGTGAAGGTCATCTTTTCTCTGTCTCCAGGCAGGAGAGAGATCTGATTGTAGTCGGAAAAACCGTTAATCATGGAAATCATGGATGCACCTATCACCCTATGAAATATGTGTTCCATCTTACGCAAAGGGTAATTGTCCTTCTTAGAGCCTCTGTTCAGGTTCCTGAAATCAACATAGAGTCTGATTTCTCCATTCTTCTTCCATACATGGACCAAGTTGTCCACCCAATCCGAATATATCAAAGGCATAATGATTTGGGCATCCAACAACTTCTTTACCTCCCTTTCCATAATAGGCAACAAGATAAGATTTATTTGTCTTAACTTCTACCTAAATGGTTTGGCCTCTTCTTTCAATGGGATATTATGATCAATGACATTGGTGTCATATGTTCTGAGATATTCATAGGTCCAGGCAAAAACATCAGCGAATTCTCTTAATAACTCAGTGTACTCGACCCTTTTCTCCCTCGACAAGCTGCTTGACAACTTGACAAATTTTGGATCCTCCTCTGTGCCAATATTGCACTCAGCTACATCAACATCGTCATTTGAAATTTTACCCTTTACTGCCACATCATTTCTGTCAAATAGTATTTCCAAAGGGACTAGTCCCTTTGGGATATGATTGCTGGGAAGCTAGACAATATTGTGATTAGCAATTTTTTTCATAAAAACATCAGCATGAGGATTTATTTCAGAATCATGATCTTGATAAATGTGTAATGCATAAGACTCATCAATAGTCTCCAGGAATCTTCTGATCTCAAGATCATCCTCAAACACTTTCCAATGTTTAACATTGTCAGGTACAAAAGGTATGAATTCCGCTTCTACATCATACCTAAGCTTAGGTGGCAAGGGAACTCTGAAATTACTTGTTGAGATAGCCAGAGAATCAGTCGTGGAATTCTCTTCCCTTGGAATAAATGAAATGTTGAAAGCTAAGAAAAAACTGTCAACAAGATCCCAAACTTCATTTCTGTAACTTCTAAGCCGAGGGTTCTTGGCTTGATAAATATTTCTGATCTAATGGACAATTAACTCGACATCCCCAAACATTGATATCTCTTTTAATTCCCATGTCTTTTGCAGCCCTCAAACCCAAAACAAGAGCTTCATACTCTACCACATTATTGGTAGTTTCAAATTCTAACTTGTAAGACAGAGATATGATCTCTTGAACAAGTGAAACAAGGAATACTCCAACACCAACACCTTCTCTTGAAGAGGCTCCATCAAAGAACATTTTCCAAACATAGGTAATTGGAGGAGAATCTTTAGAGAGAGTAATGAACTATTTTCTGATTTCGAGAGGGGGTTCAGGGTAATCAGTGAGATGCAATAAGCTGGATCCTAAATCAGTATCAAGGCAAAAAATAGGATGGTTGGTGGCATCAGATTCATCACTGATAATGTAGGCCAACTAAGCTTCTCTGTAGAGTCTTCTATCCTCCCCTCCAGACACAAGAATGGAAACATATGTAAGGTCCATCTGGAATGTTCCTTCAAGCCTCTTTATCCAATATCTTCACAACAACATGCCAAACTTGGGGGGAACATCAACCACCACGATATCCATGACCACACTTTTCATGGGAAACTCAAACAAGGTCACAAGAAGATCTTTGATGACCCCAAGACACTGCACTTTCCTAGAATCAAAAGAATACAAGTCATGGGAAGTCTTTGTGATTTCTAATCCAAGTTCATTCATGATATATTTGGGCATAAGATTATGAGAAGCCCCTGAGTCCATCAAACAATTATGTAGCACTTTGTCATGTATGTTCAGATATGTATAGAAGGTAGGGGATGAATCATCTCTATCCTCTATCATGGTACCTAATATGACTGCTGGCTTTTAATCCTGAAGATTTACTAAGTCTGAGGAGTGAGATGCAGGCTCAAGCTGTAACAATTTAGAGAGGGATTTTTTGAAATCTTCGTTCTTGACTAGATCCAAAAGAGGTACAGGGATCCTAATCTTTTGAATCTCATGATCAAAGCTAAAATAGGAGGGGGGATTCAGAATTTGCCTCACTTCTGGGACAAGACCTTTGGCTATTGGTGAGGGGTTCTGCATTTTATTTTCCTTGTTTCTGTTCGCTACTTCTTTAGTAGGCTTCTCTACTTTGGAAGGCTGATTAGGGATGCCAGACTTCCCTTATTTCTTATTAGACTTGAGGTTATATTTATTTGGACTACTAATGGTCTTCTCTCCTTTACTCAACTCATTTATTTGGCTGTCCATGAGGGACTCCTCGTATGCAGATTGGGTTAAATGGGGAAATGGGGAGGTGTCTTCAAGGAAATGGATCTCAGGTTCAAGCTCTTCTTCCTCTACTTACTCATCAACAACAAGGTTATTTTGGAGAGGGGTTTGGATTTTCTGATCATCCCTATCTCTATTTCGAGGCTCTCTTGTAAGTATATGAGGGGTATTATTTGGTCTTTTTAAGTTATCTCTGTTATCATCATTTTGAGTGTTTCTAAAGTTCCGCTTCCCTTCAAGTTTTATTTTCTCCATCTCGACAGAAAGATACTTTACCAGTTTGGTCAATTCATCTACTTGAGGGTGGGACACAGGGGAACTAGAGTTTGAGGCTTTAGATCTCCCCCTTCCACTATCTCTGTCATTTTTATTCCTAAGTTTGTCAACTGCCAATACATTGGACTCTAATTCTAGGGCTGCATCTTACATATGAGCCAAGGAGGTATCTCTTCTCTCACTTAATAGGAGGCATAAATCAGGGTCAAAAAAATTAGCATAAGTAATTTTGGTAGAGGCTTCAGTAGGCTTTATCTCAACATGGATCTTATTGTACATTTTGTTGAATCTCTTGGAGAAATCAGAGATAGATTCTCCCTCTTTTCTTTTTAGGGACTCAAAATCTGTGATATAATACATAAAGTCCTTTTTATCCCCCCACTGTCTCAAGAAAACATCATCTAAAGATTCAATCCCAACAATATATCCAAGGGTCAATCCTCTAAACCATTTCCTAACCTCACCATCAAGGATTTGGACAAAGACTCTCATCCACACATCTTTGTTTTCAATATTTATATTGTCTGCATAACTATAGAAGGCATCAAGGTGTTCTTCAACAATTATGTCTTCTTCTCCTGTGAATTTGGGCATGTGTTTTAGGTAATCTCCAGTAGGGAGAGCATTCATCGGCTGAGGTAAGACTAGAGGGGCATACCTTGCAACCACTATGGCATCCATTCTGTTCTGCAGGAGATTGGCACCTGCCATAGTGATGATAGCTGGAGGAGAACCATGAGGAGATGGAGCTCAGACCGGGGATAGTGGAACTATTCTTCTGGGAGAAAAGGGGACTGACTGAGTGTTGGGGGAAAATGCCATAGGGCTCGAGGGAGAAGAGGTTTGGATTTCTGTAAATGAAACAATTCTAACAGGGGGGACGAGTGGTAAAACCCGGAGTGGGAAAATCTTCTGAGGTCCTCAGTTTAAACCATGGTACAAATTCAGGGGAGATAGGAGTGACAATGATTTCTCCCTCCAATCCTAGACCAGAAGGGGATAAATCAGCAGGAACACTCCCAAAATTTAAACTTTGGGAAACTCCAATAGCCGACATAATAGGAAAATGAGAAGCAGATATTGGAGTTTCTAAAGGAGGATGGTGAAAATAATCATAAATACCTAGTTCAATAGCCGAAGCACCTTCCTGAGGGGTCCTTCATCTTCTGAGAATTTTCTCTGGGTCAACTTCAGGTGTTGCTAGAGGAAGCTATGGGGTATACCTCATGTTTCTTCCTCTAGAAGCCATAACTAGAATATTGGAGTCGTAATAGTGGAGTCACCAGATGCACAGTTGCAATATTTAATGTGCTGAGTTCTGATGCACCTTCATAATCAATAAGATTTATCATTCAATCCCAGGGAAAATATTCAATTCATCCCCGACAATGGTGCTAGAAATGTTAGCACTAGAAGTCACCTATGGATTGTGGCAGAGGCAAGCCCAATACCCATCAATTTTTATGTCACAATGAATGAATTTAAGGGGGGTCTAATGGATGAAAACTCAGGATGATATCACTTTAGCTCAGAAAAATGGGCTGGTATGCGTAGGAAGATGAGGTCTTCACTGAAATTCAGACAATAAGTTGTAGTAAGGGTGAGTAGAAGGAAGAACTTGAGGATAAATGTAAAGGTTTGCTATGGACATCAGGTCTTCCAGTCACCAAAGGAGGAAAATCTTTAAATACAAGATCCTCTTGAATCCAAAACTTCAGGGAACTGAATACACTATAACAATACTGCAATCAAACATACATCACAATATGGTTACAACAACTCGAATGGATCATCCATGCCTGAGTCTTCAGTATCATAAGAAATAGAGATGAAAAGAAAGTTCACTGTCATTAAACAAGAAGTCTCAAATGGCAACACATAACCGGAGAACTAGAGGCTTCATTAAAAATTTACAAATTGGGAGTGTAGCTCAACCATCACCACTAAATAAAATGGCAAAAATGCCTACATATACTCAGAAATGGCTCCAAATGCTTGAGATGCAATCATGTCACGCGTTCAAGTCTTTGCGTTGATGAAATTCTTTGTCAGGCTGCGCATGCATACATTGATTAGACTGCCCATGCAGTATTCTGTCGGACACAATCTCTGTCAGACTGGACTGACAATTTTCTTATGCAATTTGTCCCTTTCTGGCCTTCTATTTATGGAAGGATATGACATCTCAACCACGTTCCTTGTTTTGATTAAATGTTTCATTGAGATCTGAGTGGGAAGGTGTTACACCTTACTTTTGTCACCTTGGTGATGTTTCTACAAGCATGTGTTTAGGCTCTCAAAAGGATCTTCTGCATGAGAAAAATAACTGGTTTCTCCCTCTACAAAACTTGTTTTTATAAGGACATCGTAGGCTAAGAGTAATACACAGTGCGGAAATGCCTGATTTCCGTAGGCTATCCTTAACCTAAATTGAGGAATTTCTGCAGGTTGCTCTATAGACAGGGTGCAACAACATTTTAAGACTAAGAAAAGGGATGAAGTTCACGAAGGTTATAGAAGGGAATATTCTAGAATACGAGGTGGAATCTGTATGGTTGGGATCCTACTGGTTTCTCTGATTTGGTGGGATCATCCTAATCTCTTTAACCATCTCTCCTTCTCCTATATAATGATGGATTTCTCATGGAAAAGGTTAAGCAAAAATAAAGCAATATCAAGTAAGCAATTTATGAAGGAATATGATGAAGATTGTGTGAGGAATTCTATTTCAATTGATGCTTGAGATCTCCATTGTTTCATCGAGCTATTGTGGGTTGTCTTCATGCAAGTTTGAAGCAAGTGTGTGTGTTGGAGCAAAGGGCCAATAAAAGGGAACCTTTCAACATCAAGGCAACTCAGTTGTATCTTCCACTTTTACTTAATATAATACGGTGGCATGTTTCTTTCCCATAAAATCATTCTCATTTTATTAAATGACTCCTTGATCACATGTATAGGTTCTCATTGAACATACTATTATTACTTTCACTTTGGTTGGTTTGTGTTTCATTACATGATCAATAGCACAAGAGAACTGGAGCGAAGCAGGGACAAAAAAGACATAAGGAAGCGATATTCAAAGGTATGCCACTCATCTCTTCTTTGATATTAAATTCAATGATTAAACTTAGGGAAAGTTCCATGTCCTGTCTCGTTTTGTTCTAGATCTAGGTGGATCTAGGGAGATCTATTTATGTCTGCATTCAATGATTTATCCAATAACAACAGGGTCAACGCTTGCACTTGGAAGACATGGCGACCTGTTGATGGGACCTAAATCCCTTGACTCAATAGTAGGAACCAAACCCACCACCGAGGCCCAATTAGACTTTGCAACATTTAAAATGGAATATTTCTCCAGATCTTGTGATCCAGCCGATTTATCGATGGGTTTTGTGTTTCGTTGCGAAGGCTCTTCCTTCAGTTAGGACTATTTTCTTTTGTATTTTTCTCTTGAGTGGGGATGATATGAGAGATGCAAGCCATCATAAACCAACTTGACAATGAAAATGATTAATTTTTAACTACCAGGAAGAGGTTAATCTTGGGATAACCCGCTGCTCAACATGCAGATAGTTACTCTATACCACAGACCTAGTACTAATACATTAGCCATGTGAGCATCTAATTATTGTCTGAGAAACTAACTATCAGAAAGAAAGAACATATGTAATAAGATAATGGCAAGCAAAATAATTCATCTACCATAACCATGCATTACATCACAACATAACGATTTATCTTCATCATCAAAGAAAAGAACATCAAAACATTGCACCAGATAACTTGACAACATAATTAATTTCTCTTACTCATTAGTGCATCATTCATGAAACATCGGATAGGAAGTAGCTCTTCTCCAATTCCAATCACATGCATTTGATGAAAATAGTTTATCTTTGGTCCAGAAGGACTTCTCAATTCATAACAGTCTCAAAATAATTATTAACAACCAAAAAGAAAGAGTTCTTACAACAACCATTGACCCTTGACTAATTGGTCAACGTACTTATTTATAATCTAAAGTTCAACTGAAATTAATGGCTAAATATAGTTTGAACCAAACAAAAATCGCCACGTGGCATCATCATCTGATAGTTTCTTTAATAGTCCACTCGAGATATTTATTGAAAAGGGTGGCTTCTTTCATATTCAGACCAATTGATCAACATTTATTCATAGGTTTGGGCCCATGGGAATCTGTGTTGTTCCATTGGGGCCACATATATTCCTCTGACATATACTGCATGCACTCGGTACTTTACCAAACTAGAGTTCAACTATTGTAGCATGGTTCGAGCTCTAATCGGGTGTTCTGCGAATTGTTGCACTTGCCCTGGCCTTGCATTGGTTATCTTTGCGCACTCCTCGGTCCATAGTGATTCTTGCTCAGCATGTATCTTGAACACGTCGCTCAAGTTGATAAATTCATCAGGGGAGCCAAACTTGGGGAGCCCGACATCTCTCATCACTTTATTAATTTTATCCCAGTGCTTCTGGAACTTGGCCCATTGCTCTTGGATTTCTCGGTGTGGGTCCCGGGACATCTTAGCCCAGTACTCGACGAATCTCTTCATGTGGCCGAGACTACTTTTTCCTACCATTTGAATGCCATGTTCTTCCTTCTCTTGACACTACTAGACTACCTCAATATATTTGAGTCTCTCTACCGATTGCTACACCCTTTCATGCCATCGCTCCATCTCCTTGCATGTCGTGAGTGCCATGAGAGTGTCCTCCTAGAATTCAACTATGTTTTCGATTAACATGTGTCTTTCCTTCTTGAACTTGTTGTAAAATCCTGAGAACTCACCTTTTAAATATACAGCGGTCTGCGTGGTGCCTTTATAGTATTCGACAAGATGGCGCAATTTTTCAAGCTCCTTCAGGGAGACAACTAGTTCCTTTTCATCCCTCCTGGCTCTATCATGTGTGGCATTAGAGAGGGATTTTCCCACACTGATCAGTTCAGATGTACGAGCATCTGCTATGTTGATTAATTTCTCTTTTGTAGTGACCAAGATGGAGTGATCCAAAGAGATCCTTCTCTTCTTTGCAGTCCTTTGAATGATGGGATTTTTCTTATGATTGTAGGAGATCACATAGATGTATTCTACCTCGTCTACTGGCTCTGGTATCTGTTGATCACCCCATGTGAGGTTGTTTTCCAGGCTACCAGTGGTGTATATTTGTTTGTGGGTGGTCTCTTGAACTTCCTTTCTTTGCCTTGCAGGTTTGTGTTGACGGGTGAAATTGACCGTCCATCAACTGAGAGAGTGGAACCGGTCCGGGGTTGTCTAATAACCCAAGCCGTTTGGAATGAACCACCCTGATGGGTTTAGCAGCTCTTTTAGCCGATCTAAGGTCCTAAGAAAACCAAAGAAAAACTATTCTAAACTAACTAATCTAACTAAAAATAAATAAAACAAACTAACTAAAACTAAATAAAACAAACAAACTAAAACTAAATAAAACAAACTAAACTAACTAATCTACTATTTCTATATATACAAACTACTAACTGAAATATAACTTATTAACAAAATATACAATATCTACAAAATACAGATTTAAATAAAACCTGGAAAACTCATTTACTTTCTGCCCTAAGACAGAGAAAGATATTTTGTTGATTTTTTTGATTTTATGAACAAGAAATAAAACTTACTGAAATTAAACAATCTAATACACTAACTACACATATATCTAACTAAAATACTAACAAATATGCTAAAAAAATAAACAAAAAATAAGACCTGGAAACGCTCCAGATTTGTCCTGTGTATAATGACTGTTCAAGCAGATCGGGGGAAGGAAACTCGCACCGAATAATCCAAAAAGCTTCTCGTAAACGATAGTTGCAATGCTCTTTGAGTTTGTTTACAGGACAAACAAGACATAAAAAATCATAACAATTATATGATTTATAAATCTCTGCAATTAGGTAAACTTGTTATGCATAAACTTATACTTAATAATTCAATTGATGAAGAAGAGAAATCTGTCATTCACAAACTGAATCAAGTAATTGCTATGTTTTTAAATACTGGAAGAAATCATATATGGATCATATTAATTAAATCATATCATTTGCAAAAGACTAAGATAGCTAAAGTAGTCATTAACCAAATGCAAATTGATAACATAAACATGAAACAAAAGATTGATATTATGAAAAGCTAAAGCTGTAGCAGAACATCAATTTATGTCTCAGTCTCTATTAGATATCCATATCCTTGTTCTCCCACGAATGAGGATGCCCTTATTACAAAAATAATAAGTATTTATAAGTTTTTCCACAGGGTAAAACCTCCCTGTGGAAGTTATCATACTGTTTACATAATCTGGGAAGATATCCCAAAGTTGTCTAAACTAAGAAACTAAAATAAAACTAAAACATCCAAATATCTTCTAAACTGTCCATCAAATCCCATGCAATTCGAATTCACCTGAAAATGGTCCAAAATAGACGAGTTAGAAGAATCTTTTATTAATAAAATGATAAAAAGTAAATTCTATAGACTAGCTACAGAATCATGCGATTCTGTAGCTAGTCTAAATGAGATACAGAATCAGCATCAGAATTGATTCAAAATATTTTAAAAGAATTAAATCCAATTATATTCCAATAACCATTTGAAAATGAATCATTGAGATTGGAATGGTTTTATCATTCAACATTAAACAGGATAAAACATGATTCAACCGAACACAGAAATAGGAATACTCTGTTCTTTTGTTACCACAAAATCGGGTCCATAGAGTCATAATCGAACAGTAATAAGATTGTTTCATATCCAATTGAAACCGATAATCAAACATATCGTATGTGATTGTTAAACAAGAGATACGATCCAATCAGCCAAAATCATTTTCCAATCGTTATAGCTGTAACGATATAGAAAAAAGATTCATATCATTTAATTGAATACAAAGATAGAAGTACTCTGTTTCGATTATTGTCATAAATCGGGTAAATGAAATCATATGTAATAGCATCATAATCATTTCTCAACAAATCGAATCCCTCTGTTATGAGATCGTTTTGATATTCAACAAAACAAATCGCAAACACTTCGTTATACTTGTCTCATCAACAGGAGAAATCATCGAATCGAATAGGATTATCATGATAACTGTATAGCAAGGGATTTAGGCTGTGAACGAATTCAAACCATAACTAACACATAACCAAAATCGTAACAGGATCAATCAAACATAATTTGTTATAGATTTTGATCGTTGATCCTTGCACAGAAAGCAAACAAGATCGATTAATTTTGATCACAATTGTTTCAATCAAATGAATCATAGCAGGGTTTGACCAATTCATTTCACAAATCTAAAATACAGAGCATCAATTATAATCTGAACTCGACTCATAGGACAAACTTGCCAAATTAGAATACGAGTGAATCGATTGGCTAAGGTTTTCACATAGTTGTTATGATTCGAATTCATTTCCTGATTCGGGTGCAAATGTTATTTGAGCGTATTTTTTCATCAAAGAAACAGAGTCATTATCCTTAACTTGGAAACAATCAAATATAGAACGTCACATGACATAGCATTGTAACAAGTATCCTCCCAAAGAAATTTACCAATCATAGCATACCAATGATAACGAAATCGAATCCGAGCAAAATCATTTTCTAAATTAAGCATAAAAACTTCCTGTTGGGAGTGGGCACAAAACGAATTGAATTGAAAACACACCATTACTTTCATTGTTTCACTCAGACAAACTTAGCAAATTAAATATAAACGAATAAACATTCCAATCCAAATAAAAATCTATGAGCAAATCATATATCGAAATTCTTTCTATTTTTATCAAAACGAAGCCATGTACAGGATGATCACTGAATGATAGAGGCATTTAGATGAGTGATCAAACTATTTAAAGGCTGAATTCAAATCATTATATCAAGCTAGATTATTTACAAAACAAAACGATGTCAAAACCATACCTGTGTAGCGATGAGGCTACTTGATTAGGCCAGCTTGGAATTTACAATAGCCATGGGTGATTCCACGTTTTTGAACATGATGGAGCCGGTTGTTTTTTGCTTTTTATTTGTTGTTTGTAGCTTGGATTTTTGACTGGTTAGCACTGCAATCTAGTCTTCCAGTGATTGAATCTTTGACTTGAGTATAGGAACATCAATAAAATATTGTTCTAACCATGAATTGCATTGGTCACAGGTTGACTGTGTTGGTTTCGAGGGTTTGGACAAATGACTGAGGGTTTCACAAGGCAATTTAATACCTGGGTAGTTAGGGTTGTCCTTTAGGCAGGAGGGTAGGTTTGATACAAAATCATATGAGGGTTCGGGACATAAACCTTGCGAGTAGGGGTACTCGCTGGCTAGAAAACGCTCAATATTCGAATCAGAATCCTCGCTCAGAACTATAGGGTTAGACTCAGCAGAGGGTTTCGACTTGTTTTTGGCCATTCTCGAAATGAGACGGGCATTCCTTTTCCCTTTGACATTTGTAGCAATGTTTGACTTGGGATTTTTTCTCATAGGCTTTGTAATGGCTTCTGCACTCTTAATTACAGTGTCGGGTAAGTCGATAGGAGGGTTGGCAGAGGGTTTAGGCAGTAGAAGATGCAAGGGTACAGGTGGTTCGGGCTTGGTTTCAATTACCACGGGTTTATCAACCTGTACAGGGTCAGTTTCTTCAAATCCATTATGGGCGATGAAAGCCTTCTAACTATCACCAAGCAAATTCAAATGATAAACAACAATGAGCTTAATAAGCCCATGGTGAAACAGGCTGTTGTCGGCTTTGTGCCTCTTAAACTTTTTGGACATTTTATACAGGCTCCGATGAAAATAGAATGGCATGTTTAGAGGACACCCTATAAAAATCATCAATAGACGCATGTGGTAGAGGAACACAAGCACGTATTGACCTTCACAGGTCACAAACTGCTTGACTAGCATTAATAAGTCGTGCCATCGTGGTTTGAGCATAGATATAGGCATACCTCTATCAAAGGAGGTGATTTTGTGCGATTGAAATAGCAATGTCCACGGCACTTTCTCGACCTTGCAATTCTTAAACCAATGTTGTCTTGAAGTAGGTAACCCTGTGGCTGAGCTGATAAACTATTCATCAATCTCTAACTGTATATTGCCGATCTTGGCTCGACAGCCATCAAAGGTCATGGAAAACTATTGTGCTACACAAAGGTTAAAACCCTCAAAACGTTTCACGAAGGTAATCCATCCACTGTCTGCCAAATATTGGCGGGCAGTGTGAAACATCAATAGGGCTTGACTGCCATTGGGTTCAACTCACAGGACTGGTGCCATGGAGCCGAACACATGGCAAGGGAAGGGTTTGAATCACCAACACACATACGAGCAGAGTTACCCGAGCCAACAATAATGAACGAGCAAAAGGGATAAGCATTAATGTGAGCATGAGAAGGTGGTGGAGTCTGCCATGCAAAATATTCATTACCCGAGTACAACTGCCAATTTTCATAGCTATTCACTCCATAATAATAGTTCAACCATTAAGTCATGTGTACAACCAATAAAATGCAATGTGCATACCAATGCGCGCAAGTGTTATATCATAATGTTTAAAAATCCGACATATAAATCAAAACCCAAAATCAAATATGCACCAATGTATATAATCAAAATTTTAACCAAGGTGCCAAATGATATTCACATAGTCGACAAGCCAAAATTTATGAAAAGATAAACATAAGCATTATATCATATATATATAAAAACTTAATCATAACCCTTATGCATTTTCATAGAATCAATGATCATGCAAGTCATATAAAGTGCAAATCCAAAGGCTAAATACCTTACAAAATCAATAAGACCAAGTCATACGATCAATCAAAGTATGAGAATCGATTAGAGACCCTTGCCAGTTGTATAATGATCAATAAAAGGTAAGCACAATAGGTGTAAGGACATAAAAGATATTGACAGTTCAGATAATGATCGAAAAACAACTTCGAAAGGAGAAGTTTTCACGCTTACAGTCATGAAAACTTAACGAAGAAAAATGTGTAAATGTCACAAGAAATGTAAATGTCGTCTATTTGAGAAATGCGAAGAAAAACTTGATGTTTGCAAGACATAGGTGTAGGAAACTTATAGGATGATAAAAAAAATGAATTGGCTGCCAACAGTTCAATCACTACCTGTTGCTCATCGGGGATTTGAATATTGGGCAGAATGGAAGTGTCGGGTATAGGATCGTTACTTAATTGCTTGTCAGCCGCAGAGCTGTCGATTTCCTTTTGCATAGATCCTTTCTTTGTCTCCCTGGGTTTGGGCTCATCGTTCAGATCCACTTTAGTTCCTGATTTATCGGAGTCTTTCGTGTCGAGGCTGCTTTCAGTTTCTGCTTCTTTTTGCGGGACCTCCTTGTCTTGAACTTCAGGCTCAGGGGAAGGAGTTCTCTCGGGGCCTTCTTCCTCTTGGACATGCACCGAGGTGCTGTGAGATGGTTCGAGACTCTCGTCATCACTATATACTTTTATAATTTTTCTCAGGGGATTAGGCGCTTGTGTTTATACTGACACCACATCCATCTCTGGTGGAATTTTTACGCCTCCTAGGGAGTTTACCGACAATGTTGTGGATCCAGGGATACTTGATCAGTTGGTGTTATCAATATTTAAGTAACCGGGGCCACTTGGCTTCGTTAGGACACTTTGGATACTAGTTGAAAGAGCAGGTGTTACAACAAGGTACATATCATCCTGCATCTGTTTCATTAGTAGCTTGCCTTGGTGGTACAAGAGTTTCACCATCCCTAGTGTAACTTGAACTTCAGGGGAATCCCTTATTTGTATTGGGGATTCTTGATGAACTCCCGCAACTTCAATGTCATCTTGGGGATCACCTATTTAATCATCCAATTCATGTTTTATCGTTCCTTCTCGGGTCCTGATAATTTATTGAACTGTCTGCTCCAAAGACACCATTTTCTCTTCCCAACTCATGGCTTTGAACCTGGTCATTCGAGGGTCAACTCTCTTTGCCACTACCTCATTCCAATATTGAGCATTTTCAGTGAAAATTTCATCCTCGAACCGATCATGGTCATAAGGCCAACATGAAGATACCTGCGATGAATGTTATAGGACCAAGCCCTTGGGATCGTGTTTGTGAAACCGGTCGGTTTGGAACCGGTATTCTAATTGACTAAGCCCTTCTTGTTTAGCATGCACCGTGTCTTTGACCATGTAGAAGACAATATGAAATCCATACGGTATGAAAGATTGCTTCTTATCTTTTACTAAAGTGGCATTATACCCCTGCAAAATGGTTTGATAAAAAATTTCCCCCAATGCTAGTCGATCGAGAACATACAAAGGTAACAAATGGGGAGCCCCTGTGGTGCTGAAAACCCTAATGTAGGTTTCATGCTCATCTAAATACCAGTGACCAACTTTTGATATAAAATTTTTTGCTTCGTCTGATATCCTAGGGCACTCTTTCTTGAAGAGAAAGAAGTAAACGTGTGCATTAAATTGATCACAGATAAAAGCATAGGACTTTTTATACCTGTTTTCCCATAAGATGTTGAAGTATACATGGACCACAGGATCCAAAGAGTGCCAATCCAGGTTCATCCCAGAGAAAGCGTTCCTAGTGCACATGATGTCCAGTAGATACGAGGCCATGTAGAAGGCGGGGTTATCTCCCTCCTTCGACACTTGAGATTTCCTTATGCAGGTGCTCAGATGTTTGGAGATGATGGCACCCAAATTGAAGCCCATGCTTGAAATGGAGACTGTATAAGCTAGAGGAATATAAGCCTCTGGAAATCAGGAGCAACCTTTCTCCCCATGCAACCTGTAGAGCAAATCCATGAGATATATGTATGGTTCCCTGAGATTGGTTGTTGGGTACCAGCTAGTAGTCCGGCTTGTGAATTGTTTGTCTTCCCTCCACTAAGAGGCCATGATTTTTCTGGTATCGTGTGATGCATAGAATCTCAAAATGAAATCAGTGCTCAACTTTATCTTAGAATCCCTAAGCTTGTAGTAAATTTGAACCTCTGATGGCAGGAAGACCCCGATGCATTCACCATTATCATCATTAATCAAACATTTTTGTGCATCGGCGTGGTCAATAAGCCACCTTAGGATCTCGATTCAAGGAAACACAGAAGACCGACTGGCCACCATGTGCATATAATCCTTGCGAATATTTGGGAGGGCCTCATCATCGATCCTCCTTGTGTTAGGATCACTGTGCAGGGTATATTCGAGGGGTTATTCCTTCTTGATTTTCTTGAAAACTTCTTCCCAGCGAGGAAATGTTGTTTTGGCTCCAATGTTTGCCTCTGTGTCCTCGAAGTCGGAGGTTGGATGAATGCCTCCTTTGAATATGTCTTGATGACAGGAATCAATCTCAGGGTGAATTCTAATTCTCTTGCAACTGTTGGGGAGGATCCCTCTCCTGCTTTTGGTTCTTGCGGCTTTGGTGCTCTTGGAGATTTCCTGGTGGAGGGTTTATTTGGAAGAATTTTTCCTGTAATTCTTGCTAAGCAAGTTGTTTAATGATTACTGAACTTTGGATGGCTTATTCAGGTTGTCGGCCCTGCTCCTCTGTTTGTTCTTAAATCTTCGTCGCGTAGAATAAGATCATGCACAACGACTTCAAAAACATATAACTGGAGAGACTCTACCCATTGTATCAAGCAGTAATACGATTAATAAATGAAATTCAAAATGAAACTACCGTCGATTCTCCGTAATTAAATCCTAATTGGTTGACGGTGGGGGCGCAGAGGCAGATGCATTGTATCCAAAAGTTACAATGGGTTCCTTTGATTCACGCACGGATTAGAAACTAATGCGTGATTCACAATCTCATTCATACTTTAAATGCATTGTACCTAACATATCCATGGGTAAAACATCTCATCACATCAAATCTCTCTATCGTGAAGGTAGGGGATTAACACTTTTAAAAAATGCAAAATCAATTTGTATTTTATTTTGTAATTCTCCGATGTCGAAATCATGTCGAGTGTCGACAATCGACGATACCGCTCTTCCTTTGTGTTATGCTTACCTTTTGTTTCTTTTCTGAATTCGAATGAGTTGGTCTTCGGCGATACCTCTACCAAAGTTCAAACGTGAAAAGGGAAGGCTTTCAACTGCCGACACCGATGAAGATCGATGTTCGATTATTTTAAACTTTCTCAAACAATTTTCAACGCCCTTAACGTTTACCGAAGCTGAATTTCTAAGCGCGTTGGGGAGAGCTTTAAGTGTGTCAATTCCCTAAGTAGTTTACTAAGGACCCTTTAATGATCAAGATGATTCTTTGTTGTATGTTCAGGTATTCTTTAGAATGAACATAAAAATAAGCGCAAGTATTAGTTTCATACTGAAAGCATAACAGGCAGTGTAAAGGATCAAGTGGTACCCAAAAATAAAAAATAAACATAGACTTTTAGGGTGTGTTGAGTGCTCAACGTGACCTCTCCTTCACCATCTATGCTTTGTTGGATGCTTTCAGGGAAGACAGGAAGGTGGGCGAAGGTGGAGTTGATGAGGACTCGACGAGGCGATGGGCAACCATGCAGAAAGATGCAGCGGTAGAATGGTTATTGGGAAAGCGTGGGAGAAAGAATGCACGTGCTGAGGTGTGGTATGATGGGACAGGGGTGAATAGGTGTTGGGAGATGAGAGGGCATGAAGGTGATAGGTAGAAAGGGGAATATTTGGTGGTTGAAAGAGGTTGGGACAACCAGCTTAGGTGGAGGTGACATAGAGTATGAGTGGGACATTTTTTGGGTAGTAAGAGGGTGAAATGAGAAGGCGATATGGTGATAGGTCGAGAGGACAATGAGTGGAGGACATGTGTGAGGGAGCGAAAGGTGGAAGGGGAGCAGGAGATGTGATAGATGAGGAGAGGGACTAAGTGGGGGATAGGTGTTGACGGGAGAGGAAGGCAATAAGTGGAGGTGGTAAGTATCTTGCTCAGAGGGGGGGAGGAGTGGTAAGAGGGAATAAGCAGGGTGGGGGGGTCCAAGCATCATGAGTAGGCACCATGTTAGTATGGGGCCTGCGCTAGAAAACCGCCTGCTCGAACCCCCCCCCTCGGTTAAAGGAAAAAGGCTCAGAGGGATCTAAGTTGGGTTGTACACTGTAGATATGAGCACACAGATCTCGACCACCCATATCTACGTTCCTCTTACCATATTGTGTGAAGATGTCATATCATTTCCCGACTTAGGATAAGAGTGAAAAGTGGGTTTTTAACCCCTCTTTGGTTATTTTTTTCGCCAGAATGCCACTTACTAGGGAAAATACTCCATGATCAACAATATGTGCTAACACCACCTTACATGGATCATGCCTCCTAATCTTCTCTTCTCCAAAATTAAACTCAAGGATAGCTTTGGATTTTGATTGGGCATAAATGTAGTTTCCTAGCCCATATATCCTAAGTTCTAAGGGGTAAGAAGGGAATAACTTCTTTTGATCTCTATTTAAATAAGTGTTGAATCCATGTAATATACTCTCATAAGAAATTTCCCTAATGACCAACCTATTGAGTACAAACCTTGGCAAGATATGAGGTGACTTGGTAGCTCCATAAATTTTTATGTAGGTATGATCAACACTGATGTAAAAATCCGATATTTATTCTATGAATTTCATGGCACATTAGATAATCTAGGGACCATTTTTTTGCATAAAACTATTGAGTATAATGGGGCAATGAAATGATCACATATTTTGGCAAACTACCATTTATTCATATGCTCCTAAAGGTCTTGGCAATAGACATGACCAAGACTCTCAAAAGGATCCTAATCTCATCTAAGTCATGGAAAAAAGTTAGTTGCATAGATTATATCCAAGAAGTATGATTCCATGTGAAACTCCTATGGGTTATCAAGAGAACAATATAAAGACCCAAATTA
Source organism: Picea abies (assembly GCA_900067695.1). Classification (NCBI taxonomy): domain Eukaryota; kingdom Viridiplantae; phylum Streptophyta; class Pinopsida; order Pinales; family Pinaceae; genus Picea; species Picea abies. The sequence goes on from CBVK0102233995.1 coordinate 20,150, forward strand.
TAAAATATCTAATTACATAGATAAACACCACAACTAGCATCCTAGATCTGATAAAATAGAGATACATGATTCAATATTTCATGACTTACAAGGCGTATGTGGTGAGAAACTTACTTGGAAGCCGAAGGAATCAACTTATCTGTGGCACTCCAATCCTTAATATTGCATGCTGCAATAGAGTGTGGGGGGTGACTCTCCTACCAACAAACCCATCAGTCATCACGATTGAGATCCCCTAAGCCCTCAATATACTACTTTGTTAGCTCTTCTTAGCCTTGTCCTCAAACTTCCCAAGCAAAATGAGATATGCTTATCTCCCTATTCTCCTTCCTTATATAGAATCCATCCATGGTAAAGAACCCAATACCTAGGATCTATTATTTAATTATTTATTATATTTTAGGTTTCTCCATCAATTGTCGCTACTTATTTTATCATTTTCTTTTTCACCCAAATATCAATAATAAGTACTTATTATGACCCCTTTTTGATAATTATTATGCTTCTTTATTATTATTTTATATTTATATAAGTACTTATTATGATGCATTAGGGTAATTATTATACTTATTTATTATTATTATTATTTATAACATAATCATAACATGGGGCATGGAAAATAATCCCTAACCCTTGTTAGTGCCTCTAACATCTTTCCTTATAGAGTGGTGCCTTAATCAAGATAGATCCAATATTCACATTTTCATGAATTAAAGGGACCCAAGATTCCTTGAAGTGTGAAGAATATTGATTTCCAAATAGTTTACAAAGAACAAAATTGGCATATTTGAAGGGGTCTCTAAGGATATGGGTTGGATAAATCCCTGTATCCATGGTTCTGGACTATCTATTTGTAAGGCACCATTTGTCTACTTCTTTTGAAAAACATATAGTTTTATTGAACTCTTCCAGCCATTTGGTGGTCAACACTTTCTTTCATCTCACAAACCTATAATAATGGTCTAGGTCCTTGGTTTGGAAAGAAGCAGTTCAATCACCAATCTCATTAACCACTATTATATTTTTCAAATCAACATGATTGACCGTCCATTTTATTGTTTTTTCACAGGGGAGGATGGTTGGCTTGGCTACTACATTATGCAAATGTGACCTTCGAATATTCTTGTACGAATATAAATTAGGGTCTTCCTCATCCCTGGGTAGTCCAAATAGCATGCATTAAGATTCATCTTTAAACACTCAACATATTTCACCCTAGTGCACACTATGTTTAATCCCTATGTAGATAGAGGTATCATTGTAGTTTTTTCTATTAAGATCTTTATTTTCCTCTATCACTGTGACTTTCTCTTCCATGAATTCATTTTACTCATTTTATCAGGATTTGGCTTGGGGGAACATACCGTCTATGCATAGTCATTCAAAATAATCCAAAGCAGGTGACACAAATATCAATTAGTTCATTTTCATGATTGAGAATAACCAAATAATACCCTCCATTTTCCTTAAATGTAATAAACATTTGAAGGTGTTTGACATTCTGGATTTAGCTAATAGGTTTCGAGGCACATTTGAGTTTCAAGGATAATGTATATGGCCTTATGAAATATTTCCATATGAGAATAAAGGTTTTCATTAATGGGAGAAACAAGGGTAATCTCTTTGAGCACAATATTTACTTTAGTAGAAAAATTGATGAAGAATCAAGAGAAAAGATGACAAAGCTTAACAAGTTCTATTTAGAATAAATGACTTATCCTTTTCAATTACTCAGAGATTCTATTAAAAATAGATAAAATTGAGTTTATGAACTTACTTGATGATCAATATTTGTAGTCTAACAACGATGGTCCAAACTTGTCAAATTCTGAAAACATTTGTTTAATGTTATCAGGATCTTGGGAAGTTTCTAATGAAAAAGAGGTTGAAATCTATTGTGGGTAAATAGAAAATTAAACCTTGAAAAAATATCGATGTATTTGGGAACTCACCAAAATTTCCTCTCAGGGGAAAACTTACCAATGTCTCTAACATTTTTAGGGTATGCAGAAGTTCAAATCTGGAAGTGCCTCGATAACATTTGCTATGTGTTCTTTGGTAAGAGAAGGTTCATGAAGCCTGAAAGGTTTCGAGCAAATGTCGAAATTTTCACATGAGCACTTTTCCAGGGTGAACTCATAATATTCCTTGATGATATTTCGGGATAATCAAAATTTTAAAGTTGGTATGGCCTCAAAACACCCTTTGGACTTAAGTTTTAAAGTGACATTAGAGAATACTTAATAACTTTGCCCTTTTTGGAGGTATAGACATGAAATCTATCAATAGTTTTGGGATATACAAAACGTTTAAAGTTCAAACCAATCCCAAAATGATTTTTTTTGGGATGAAATGTTGAAAAGGTGCCAAACTTTGTATTCTTTCAGCAATGAAATTATAAAATCCCTCGAAACACATCGAGGATAGTCAAAAGTTTAAAGTTAGCAAGAATTTTGAAATCATTTTGGGACTTCGAGCAATTGACATTGCAAAATGGTCCTGAAAAGTTTCAACCAAAGTTTTCGAAAGAAAAAGTTTAAAAGGTCCCAATAACCTTTTTTAGTATCCTTTCAATGTTTGAACTTTTGAAAAACCACAACACCTTTCAAATACTATTGAAAGTTGAACATTATAAAAGTCCTGAAAATACTTTTAAAATATCAAAAGAAATAAAGAATTAGATCAAAACCAAGGATAGATACAATGCATGTTTATTTTGACTAAGGCATGAATTTAAAATATTTTGAAAGCACAAAGATTTTCCTTACTGACTACTTCAATCTGAGAGCAAAGAGAGAGATGCATTATAATCACATTCAATACTTTGGGACATACTCCAAGAGATAACCAAACTAATAAAATTAATCCAAACATATCTTGACAAATATTATAAGTATAAATGAGGGGTCCCCAAAATTTTAAAATTTTTGGAAAGCTATTAAGGGCTCAATAGATGGCGACACATTGAACAAACCCATGAATATCTACCAAAAAATTATTAAATATATAATATAGACAATAAAGTATTAACCAAATAGATCATAATGACTTGACTTTCATAAATGAGTTCCCATCAAGACCAAACCTGGTGATGAACACCCTTTCAAGTTAATTCCAATTTGGAGAAATGATCCAATTGATTTCAAAGGTAAATTAATGTATTTCATATTCTAAAAACATGATCTAAAGTTTTAGGTTACAACCATAGTCGCAGGGATTATGGATCAAAGGTTTTAAAATGTTTCTTTAGACTAGATTGTCAAATTCCCATGGAATTTATTTACTACTCATGAGAGCCCATAGCCCTGACAGAGTCACCCCAATGAAGTACCTCAATCCACTACTAGCAACAATCCATAGCCCTAGCAGAGATATCTGGATTTCCACATAATATACTAAACTTCTTATCTCAATCCTTTTTTAATATTTTTCTTGATATTGGATGGATGGGAGAAGCAATAGATTTAAGAAAATGGGGATGATACTTGTTCATTAGAATCAATTGGCTAAGTTTGAATAATAAATATATCTATTGTAAAATACTTTGAACCTGGATGTTTGGATCATCCCATTCCACTAGAAGTATGAAGATAATGGTGTATGGATGATACCTCTCAAATAATTAGTTAATTACACATGGCTTGAGTTTCTAACTTTTGAACATCCATACACCTTTGAGCCTCTAAGTTACACCACTAAATGGAAAATCTTAATCATTTTGGAAGATATTCAAGAAAATTATGTCTCTTCAAACAAAAACTAACAATGTTCTGATAAAGACTACTAAAATCTACCAAATGTACTGAAATTTTAGAAATCTAAACCAAAAGATGCCAAGGAAAGGATTTCAATTAAGAGTAGAAAATCAAACATATTTTTAAGAATTTATTCAAAATAAAAAGAGATTCCAAAAATAACAAAAAACAAATGCAAATCAAAACAACTAAAAACAAAAACATATAAACTAATAGTTAACTACAATTGGAGACAATTAAAAATATGTTTCATAATTTGGTCATTAACTAGAAGGAGGTCCAACTCTCCCTCAAGATTTTGCAGTCTACCAAGGCCAATTTTTTCAGCTACTTGAAATGGACCCAACCATAAGTTTTGAAACTTATATCATCATCACACATTGAAATTTCATTATCCCAACCTTATTCTTTTGTAGTTACATGATCCTGTCACTTAGATGTCAATTTATAGAGTCCTTGACCAAGAAATATTTTAGCTGGTTTGAATTCAAGATCATATTCTTGAATAACAATCATCCAATTTCCCATACTTTCACCTAGTTATTTTTGTATGAAGAGTGATATGACTACCGTGTGTGGAACTATAACCTTTGTGTGAATATTCAAAATGCATGGTTTGAATTGCTTTATTGCACTGAGAGGTGCTCTATGATATATGTCATATTTACTAATACTTTAGTATACTACTATTACTTTAGTAAATTTACTATTACTTTAACATTTTCTATTACTATTACTATTACTATTACTATTACTTTTATTACTTTATTATTTAGTATTTAGTATTACTATTTACTTTAGTATATTTACCTATGAAAAATGATTCAATGTATTAATTGAAGAAATGATTTGAAGAAAATTAACACGATGATAAATTATTTACAGAAATTAGTTACATTAATTTAATGCACAAAAATATGCATTGATTTAAGTGATGATACATCAAAAAAGGATTTAGCATAATCAAGTAGTTGTATTCATTTTAACAATGATATAACATAAAATAATAGGCTGCATTGATTTAAGTGATAATACTATGAAAAATGATTCAGGGCATTAATTAATTGAATAAATGATACCAAGGAAATTAATCCTCTAGATTGATTTCAACCGTGAGATACAAAATCATCAAGTGAAATGAATTCAACAATAACGTAAGTCATGTACTTTGTTTCATTATATGTGATTTATCTATTAGTATTTACCCATTAAAAAAATTATACTATTAAGATATATAAAATGTAAAAAATGTGCTCAACTAGAGTTCTCATGTCCCTCCTAAAAGAATAATATAATATTGAGTAAATAAAAAACTATGTTTTGTTATGGTTAAAAATTCTAAAATTAACATTCAAAACTTTAATCGTCGATACATCCACCTAACCATCGCTGTCTGCGAGCTCTACAACCCTAGCCATCATTGTCTCCTTTTTCTCGACCCTCATAGTCTTGGCGGTCCTAGATTTGAACCCCCCTCCGGATTCCTCAATGAGGTTGTTGCCTTCAAGGCTTCTTTCCCCCCCCCCTCTGCGTTCCAAATCCTCTCAGTTCGTGAAGAAATTGGGCCATATTTTGGAAGTTTCAATTCCCTGCATCTTTACAAGAAGAAAGGCTCTCTCCTTCACCTCCAGAGAGCTTGTTGGTCAGTTCATGGGATTATGGCCCTCAACTCGGCAGATTGATCTTTGGATTGAGTGAAACTGACATCCCTTGGTCCAAGGTCGCATGAATCGCTTCTTCTGTGGTAAGGGTTTATATATCTTTTATTTTGAGCTTAAATCAAATAGAGATCTCATTTTCAGAAATGGCCCTTATTTCTTCGGCCCAAGAGGGTTATACTTAAACAAATGGACGATGGATTTTGACCCAAAAAATGATATTCCCTCTATCGAGCCAGTTTGGGTAAGACTTCCTCATCTTCCTTTCTGTTGTTGGGGTGATGAAGTCTTAAAAAGTATAGGAGATACCTTGGGAAAATTCATAGATAGGGCAGAGCCTAAATCTATCCTATACTCATGTTCCAGGATTTATGTGGAAGTAGATCTAGAAAAGGGGCTCCCGGAAACAATCAAATTAAATCTAGATGATTGGATTCATATTCAAAAACTATACTATGAGCATCTCCCATTCAAATGTAAATCTTGTCATGAATATGGAAATTTTGCAAAAAAATTCCCCAGTAACAAGAAATCTCCATAAGATGATGGAGAACATCATGAAGATGGATGGAAACAGGTCTGAAAGAAAGTAAATAATGAAAAAGGTTCTTCCCCCCATCCTAGTCCCTCTAGTTCCCCACCCAACCTTGTTTCCTCGCATCAAAACCCCCCTCCCAAATCCCCCCCC
>CBVK0102234013.1:0-13747 GCA_900067695.1 Picea abies
CTTGATTATTTGACTCCATGCCCAATGGACTACCTCCCGGTCCAACCCATTAGCCCTAAAAACCTCAAAACTATTTATTACCCACAGATCTGCCCGTTGTTAAGGTTATTGGATATCCTATCATAACATATATTCGAGAGATCTCTCTCGGGTTGGAGGGGGAAACTTATAATCACAAGTGGTTCGTGGTCATCTCAAAATTTACTTGCACGCAACCCAAATCAAGTTCTGAGTGATAACTTATTTTTTCATTTAAAATGTGCTAAGGCTTGGCTCTATTACATCCTAGAACCAACTCTTGCCACAACAGATAGCATGGCTAGTACTCAAGGATTTTCCTTCTCATTTAGTTTCCTTATGTTTTTATTTAATCAAAACATAAGTACATGCTTCATAATTTAATTATATGAAGTCTTAACATAATTACAATCTTGGGGGGAAATAGGGTGTTATAAATTCCTCCTGCCCTAGGCCACTTAGGATTGTTTCACCTCTGATATTTTTCTCTGCACAAATAATAGAAATACAAGGGTATATAACACCTCTATCTCAGGAAATGGCAGATGGGATAAACTAAGAATGGGAATGCTCAAGGAGATGTTAGTCATAAAAACCATGGGGGGGAATTCTCTAATTGATCAGGACTGGATGATAACTCTGGTATCATGGGGCTTGGTGTTAATTCCACTTCATTTAGGTCTTATCTGTACCATACCAAGATGGTTAAGACCATTTCTCATGGGAATTAAGAATTTATGGAACCAATTTTCCCATAAACCCCTCTTGAGAGAATGTAATTTTTGTGATTTAATATTTTTTATTGGATTTTGAAGGAACATGATCCTTTCCTAGAGGAAACAAGTGAGAACTCACTCCTTTACTAAGAAAGAGGTGTGCGTAAATTTAAAGGAGGCATTTTTTTGTATATTTTCATATGCATTCATACTTCCAAAATAAAGTGTGGAATTCCTTAGGGCCAATAAGGTGCATATTAGCTAAATGAGGTGGCTAAATATTATATAATTGATGCCCCCTAATGTGTGAGGTCAGAAGAGAAGTTGATGGTTGAAATACATTATAATATGGTAGAGGAAGTTTTTGAGTGTGGCCAGATGAAGTGCACCAAAATTTGGATTAGGTAAGTACCTGCAACAAAATATGAGGTATGATATGACTCTCTTCTCGAGTCTAGCATACCCGTGCTCAGGTGATGGCTTCTAAATCAACTACAATGTGAATCCATGAAGTATATATAGGATTAGTGATGATGGACATGAAAGATATACACATTGGATCCATGTATATATTGGATTATCAATCATGGTCATGAAAGGGATACATAGTGGATCGATGTCAGATAGATCATAGCCATGAATAGATACATGGTGGATCTATATCTCAATATAGATCAGGAGGATTACTGGAGAAATGAAGTGGAAAATTGATCCTTCTAAAGGTACCAATGTCATAGAGGTGACTAGTACGGTCTTGCACAATTTGAGCATTATCATAATGAAGGGATGTTACTAATGGCCCAAGGTCGTCAAATCCAAACCCACCCAAGCTATGAGTCTACACCATGTGAATAAATTATTTGGTGTCAAACATGGGATACATTGTTTTATTACCAGTTATTGATGTATACCATTAAAAAATGCAAGACAACCCACCAATAATGATAATGGGTGTCAAGGTACCTAGCACATCATAGAAATTGCAAATAGATGTGATAACATTGAACACTTGTAGAATCTATCGACCAAGATACATTGGTGTATTCCCACTATCGATAGAGAGAGATCCTTCCACTAATTACTAAAATATCCAAGGTAATATAAAATCTCTATATCTCATTTTCATAGAAAATGTGTCAAAGTCGATGGGAAGTGACCTATTGGAATGAGGGCATTAAGGCATCCCCAATCATCCAACAAAAGCGAACACAAGGATAATTATTTGGAAGGAATCGAATGAAATATAGAAGGACATACCATCGAGTATGTCTCTCATATGCACCAGATGGAATAGCACATATAAGAGACCCTCTAAGAAACGACCAATAATGAGAGCCAATGACAGAGGCAAGGAATTCCACCAATGATGAAAATGAAACCCAAGGTCTTGCATGAATCCCAGAATGTCAATAAAGGTATTGAAATCAAACACATGGGAAACCACTCAATCAATGATCGTTGATTAATTCCATTTGTTAAGCGCAAGGTATCCTATCAATGATGAAAATAGGCCCAAGGTGCTACTCTAGGTCAAACTCTCATAGAAATGTGATGTAGTCAATAAGTGATGACCCACCAACGAGAACTCAATGGAGACCTTCCACACTGGCACATGTAAATTAAAAATTCACTAATGATACTGAGACAACTTTTGGAAACCAGGAAATCCAACATGAATGGTCAAGAAACAACTAATGAATGTCCAACATAGGCTAAGACTTCCCTTTTAAATAATCACGACACAATGGTGATTTTGGAATCATTTGATGTAATGTGGAGCAATGATATAAGCATGTAACATAGGAGGCATCAAGAGACTCTCCATAGTGATTGGAAGAGTAATAAGCTAGAGGAATGACAAACTCTAACATCAAGTTTCAGCTTCCTAAGGCCATACTAAACCCAAATTCTTGATTAACTGATCCAAAATTTGGTTCTTTTTTTGAGAAAAACATAACTCAGGACAAATACCAAAAAATAGAGATCTTAATTCTTCCTCCCTATTTTTTTATAATATTTGTTTTTTTGTCTTTTTCATATTATTAAAGTTTGAAAAAGAATAAAAGAATGCTATTTTACATTCAAGGAAATGAGCATCATGGGAAAGAAAACAAGTTCCAGGCACGAGGAACATACCTATGCAATATCTATGGAGGATGTGCAGGATATGGACACTCTTCACGGTGTTACCTCTAAAGATAGGGTTCCAAGATGTAGAAGCAACAACTACAAAGGAAAGAATCTTAAGAGAATGTAGGAGTAGTGAGCAACGAATGGAAAAATTAAATAGGCATTAGGCTCAAAAGCATGAGCATCGGTATGTGATGTAGTCAATGCAGATCAAAACATAAAAAATTGGAATCCCCATGGGTAATGGAAAGAAAATGATTGAGATTATTTCATGTGGCTTCGTTGCAAATTCATGGTGGGACTAAGAGGGATCCAAAGCCTATGAAAATACATCATCATGGGCGCCAAAATGCAATCAAGTTTCTAACTAGGAAACCCATGAACGGTAGGCTCTTGCACACAAATTAAGACACTTATAAATGGGGAGAAGGCTTTGTGTCACAAATTGGTGGGGTCAATCCTAAGGAAAAATTAGAAGAAGAAATTGTTAATGTGTAATGCAAGGTGGAAATCCTAACCTATATTCTAGTTTTTATATCCTTACTACCAAAATGGATCAATATGGACTAATTGATTAAAAAACGCCAAAGAAACTATCTCCAAAGTCCTATATATATGACCAACAACACTTATCCAGAAGTTAATAAATCCAATATATAAACCTTTGATAAAACCTATGCTATGGAATACAAAACTTGAAAACAACAAACCTTAAAATTACAACACGGTACAAATCACTTCACAACCTCGCATCTTACGCATAGTACTTCTTCAAGTAGAGAGCATTGCTAGGCTTAGGTCAAGGATTTGGTTGGTAGTAATCGTGTACAGTATCCAGTTCGAGAAGAAATAAAAATATGCATTGCATATCTTCCCATTTTCTACCATATGTATTCATGGTTTCAAGGAGCCTCATCCAAACGCAGTTCAACATACAATAAATCACATGAATTGGGAGGATTGATCGCTTGAATGGGAAAAATGAATTTACCATATTCCATATGATGATGGAGAATCTAATTCGAGTTGGTAGAGTATATTAGTGAAGACTCACAAGTACTAGGTAATGAGAACCCACAAACAGTGAGATTGAACTCAAGAGGAAAATCATGGTCCCTCGAATCAATAAGGGGAGGCAAGATATCAAATCAATTTTCGATACCTTGTCTCGAGAAGGCAGATATGACCATAACGGCTCCCTCTTACAAGAAGTCAAATACTAATAATACGATTCCACATAATTCACCTGTGGTGGGGTAGGCTCCACTCAAATACTAGGAACATACAAAGGGGTATCCTAAGATAAAGTAAAATTAGGATGGTGATTATCATATGCAGTCAATAGTGACAATGCTTCCATTGTGAGGAAAATGCATCACTCGAAAGAGAGCAGACACCACATAATTCATAGAATATACATAATCATGCCCAAGAATCATATTGAAGTCCAATGGGCCATTTGCAACTATGATATCAACTAGGACAATCTTCCCTCCTACCGTGATAAGAAACTAAGGAAGAATCCCCAAATATTCACTAGGTATTTTATGAAAATACAATAGTTGATCTGTAGCTGACATAAGCTTAGAAGAACCCAAATATTTCTAAGCCGAGGAGGATAAAATGTTTGTGGAGGCTCCTTCATTTACTATACATCAGTAAATTTTTGTTGAATTAACTTCAAAACTTATTTGGAAGGGTACAAAAGAAGGGAGGCAAGTCTCAACAAGATTATTCCAATCAAAGGAAACCATCCTCAAACTTGGAGGGATCATGCTCAAAGTGAGTGAAATTCCCCCTTGTTCAGAAGTTTCTGAACTCAAAATGTTGAAGACAATGTCNNAAGTTTCTGAACTCAAAATGTTGAAGACAATGTCGATATAAACATCACTCCCCAAAATAAGAGTGGGATCATCCAAAGATTTCATCGACTCAATCACTTTCGTAGACTCGTCACTCTTCAAGAGAAGAGTGGGGTCAACCGAATATTTCATCGACTTGACCACTTTGATAGACTCGTCACTCTCCAAGAGAAGAGTGGGATCAGCCAAATATTAAATTGGCTCGACCACTTCATCAACCATTAGTTGAACACATTGAAAGAAAATATTGTTTGTAGACACATCACCCTTCAAAAGAAGAGTGGGATCGACCAAATATTGCATCGGCTTGACCACTTCATCAACCACTAGTTGAATAGGTTGCTAATAAAATTAAGGTGATTTAGGATCAGAAGGGCCTTTAAGCAAGGACAACAATCTCTGTACTTATGGAATAGAAGCTCATATATGAGTAAGGTGATCTACGTTACAAATTACACAAGGGAACTTAGGCTTTCATCTTATCTTTCTATATTTCTCAACAATATAAATGCCCCTAGCATGACATGTTGGAACACCAAGCATTGATGGTTAATAACACATCTCTTGGGTTCAGTAGGTCAATATATTGACTAGCACACTACATCAATTGGTCAAGTAATCAATGTGCATGTCGGTCAAATATTCGACCAATAGTCAAAGATAGTCGGGTGGTGGATCAACCAACCTATCAATCAACTATGAGTTGGATGTGTAGGTGGTCAGATAGAACATCCTTGTCAATCCGAATTGACAACGTGGATTTGGCGAAGTGAAATATAACAACCAACGGTTACATGTGGACAAGATATTCGAGACTCTGTGGAAGTTGGTTAGATATTGAGGTTATAAATACCAGACCCCTTGGGTTATTATCAATAATACAGATCAAGTGATCATGGTGATCAAGATATCAAATATGCACTGTGATTTTTTTATCATGGTATGCTTTTCTTAAGTATTGTAACAGTGTATTTATACAACACCCTCTATCTTCAAAAGAAAGTGTTCCTCTTTGATTATCTGCAGTACTATGTTTTTTGTTTCATGTTGTGTTCCACCCTATTCCCCAACATGGTATCATATCCGATGGTTTAAAACCTCAACCTGTTATCTGAAAACCTTGTTGAGTTGGATTTGTTGTGTGATTGACTCTGGGACGGTGGTTTGTTGATTGGAACCTTTGAAAATAGACTAGTTTCTATCTAGATATCGAAGATGGCTTCAAATTTTGATCTTGTTTTTATGAACAGATCAAATTATGTAGTATAGGAACTAGATATGCAAACCCTACTGAAGAGAAAAGGACTGTGGCAATATATGAAGATCACAATTCCAGATCCAACAAATGATCAGGAAACGTTCAATGTTGATGGAAAAAAGGATGAGGATGTAGGGGTCATCACGACCTATATCTTGCGAGAGATTTGATTTCACCTCAGTGACCCTCATCATGTATGAAATAATATAAAGATTTTGTTTGACCGAGTCGATGAGAACCATGTCATGTAGTTCGAGAAAGCGTTGATCTCTCTCGATCCTCATTCTTTTGAAATAATAGAGGACCATTTGGTACATTTCAAAGAACTCCAATTGAAATGGGTGAATGTGGAAAGAACTATCAGAATAAATATGGACAACTCATCGAGCTGGTCCTAATGAAACTTGATAACACCATTCAACATGTTCATTGATTTTCTGCACCAATTGGAAAGCACGCAAAGAATTTGGTAAGGATTACACCTTTGAAGCTTTCTGTGGCCTTTTGATTATTGATCAACACATATTGCTTGAAAAAGGTAAGCTTGGTATTAAACACCAAGCCCACTTTCTCAAAGGAAAGAGCAAGATGGATCCTAGGGATAGAGTACGATTTCATTCTTCTACACAGAAGCTTGCATACCATGACCAGAAACCGCAAAGACAGACTGATGTACCCCAGTGCAGTCGAAAGAAGAATACATGTTAGTAATGTGGAAATATTGAACATGTAGAGAAAGTATGATATAACAAGTAAGATGATTTAGAGGATAAGGTTAAACACCTTGAAGGAGATGTGTCTATTGTATGTCAACCCACTGATAATTTCACCTTCGAAGTCGGAACTTCTCAAGACTTTCTATCTCATTCTACATAGAACAAATGGGTAGTCGACTCTAGGTGCACCCATCACATGGCCAAGGATGCCTCCTTCTTCACGTGGTTGGATGAAGCTAAAGAGAGAAACATATATGTTGTTGGTGATTTTTCTCTAGATGTTGTTGGTCATGGTGATGTTACATGTCGACATGGGAAGATTGTCGACATGTATTATGTGTGAAGACTCAGTGCCAATATATTATCTATTTCCCAATTGACATAAACATGTAATATTGTGGAATTTTGGACAGATCAGTTCTATGTTTTTTATTTGAAGAAAGGCAAGTCAATTTTCATCGACAAGCTTCTCGACCCGAGAGACAGTTTGTACAAATTATGTGACACAACTTGAACTAACACTAAAATAACTATACTTCTTTCCCACATTGATGAGAGAAGTCGAATTTGGAATGAGTGACTCGAACACTTGAATTTCCAAAGTCTACAAGCACTGGAAACTCAAAATATGGTTGTTGGTTTGTCGAAGGTCTTTCCCCTTGAAGAATATTGTAAGGGTTGTGTGGTTGGGAAGCATCATGATCCAGGTGGATATCGGGGGCCACCCACATTTTCCAAATGGCCATCTCTGATATATTTCTGTTATATTACTGGATATACACGATATCTCTGTTCATTTCTTTATTATATCTCCACTCTCATTTCGTGCCGAAAATAATCCGGATCACATCATTATGCACCATTCGAATCTAGTAAAGCGTGGAAAGAACAAAATATACTAGATCTAGTTCAAAGTGATGTTTGTTGCATCAATATACATTTACTGGAAGGTGCAAGGTATATTTTGACTTTCGTTGATGATTTATCTTGCTTTACATGGGTTTACTTTCTAAAGAATAAGAACCTTGTCTTTGAAAATTTCAAGCAGTTTAGATCCTTTGCTGAAAATTAATGTGGTCAACCCTTCAAGTACCTAAGATCGGAAAAAGGTGGTGACTATGTAAATCAACCTTTTGAATAATACTTGGTTTGATTTGGAATTGACTGGAAATGTTCATTTCCTCACACACCTCAGTAGAATGGCATCGCAAAAAACAAGAATTAGACGTTAGTTGAAATGGTTAGATATATTTTGGAAGATAAATATTTTCCTCCTCGCTTCTGGGTTGAAGCGGTGTATTGTGTAAACTATCTTCCCAATCAAATATTGACTTGAAGTATTCCTTCCATGACTCTAGTTGAACAATGGTGTGAAAAGAATCCTTCAGTCGGACACCTTCATGTGTGTGTGTATGTGTTTCCTAGGCTCACATTTTTTACGATTGTAGACAAAAGTTGGATGCAAAGAGTCATGCTTGCATCATGATGGGATACCCTAAAGAGTCAAAATCCTATCGATTTTTTATCTTATCAAACAACAAATCAGTATTAGGTGAAATGTACATTTTGATGAGAAGTCTCCTGGAATTAAGTTGTTGAATCCCTCCTTTGAATTGTTGCATGATGATCCCTTTGATGTTGTCTTTGATTATCCTATTTTGTATTTCAATTCTTCAACTAGACAATCAAGCTTTGTTCCTATTTCAATTATACCATCGACCTCCAAGTCAACTAGTTTGTCATCCTCTATTTCAACTGGTTCGTTGACTGAAGACCCTCTGAATTCTTATCGACCTATTATCATGAACCTTACTTCACTTGTTTATTTTCTACCCAGATGGGTTTCCAAGAAAATTGCAGTTGTTGGAGTTGATGTCGAGGATGTTTCCTCTGGATGACAAACTCAAAGTTAGAAGCAAAATACCAGTGTTTCCTTTATGACTCATGTACTTGAAACTCATGATCATGTTGTCTACTTAGATGTTGAAGCATGACCTAAATGGGAGCAAGCTATGCAAATAAAAAATGATTCTTTGTCAAAGAATCACACTTGGTACTTAGTTCCTTGATCGCAAGGAAAGAACATTGCGAAGTGTAGATGGGTCTATAGGACCAAACTTACCTTTAAAGGTGTTATTTAGCAACATAAAGCACACCTAGTTTCAAAAGTATTTTTTCAACAAGAAGTCATCAACTACACTGAAACCTTTTCCCCTGTCTCAAAGATGAACTATGTTCAACTAATTCTTTCCCTTGATGCTTGTTTTGAATGGAAAATCCATCAGATGGAAGTGAAGGGTGTATTCCTTCATGAATACATATATGAATAATTTTCATGGAACATACACTTGGTTTTGCGACAAATTATAATTTGGTTTGTCAACTCAAGAAGTCGCTTTATGGTTTGAAGTGGGCTTCCCGAGCTTGGTATGCTAAGATCAACAATTTGTTTCTTTGACTTGATTTCAAACTGTGTGAATCTAATCACAACTTGTATCTACTCTGCACAAATGGAGACACTTTGATTGTTGTTGTATATGTACATGACTTACTCATTACTGGAAATAATAATGATCTCATCCTTAGTTTGAAGAAACAACTTGCCAACTCATTCGACATGACATATCTTGGTACTCTGCCCTATTTTTTGGGTCTTTAAGTATTACTACTATGTGATGGATTTTTCATTTCTCAGTCTAAATATGTGATGGATCTGTTGACATATTTTAAGATGGTTGATTGTGGACCTTGTGTTAATCCTTTTCAGTCTGGAGTAAAGCTTACCAAAACTTGTCAAACACATGTAGTCGATGCTACACTTTATCGACAATTGGTTGACAATATTATTTATCTTAATCATAGTCGACCTGGCATTTCCTTTGTTGTTAGTGTGGTTTCTCGGTTTATGTAGGACCCTAAAGAAAGACACTAGAAAGTATTCAAATGAATTTTCCACTATCTCAAGGGTACCACTCATTTTGAATCAAGTATTGTCAAAGTTCAGATTCATTGGTCGGCTTCACTGACTCCGACTAGGATGGTGACAGTGGTGATCAGAAGTCCACTTTTGGCTATGTGTTTCACTATATAATTGGACCATTGGTGTGGTCATGCAATAAATAGAAGTTGGTCTCTTTTTTGAATACAAAAGTAGAATATCATGGTGTCGTTCACGAAGCTACTAAAGTAGTATGGATTCACCAACTTTTGGGAGAATTTTTCCTTCCTATTCATACCTCGACTACAATATATTGTGATAACCAGAGTGTTATACATGTTGTTGACAATCTTGTTTCCCATAGTAATATTAAGCATGTTGAGCTCCATGCTCATTATTTGAGACATTTGGCTCATGAAAACATTGTCTCTCTTGAATATTGTAGAACATATGATCATGTTGTTGATATATTCACCAAACCTTTAGCTAAAGCCATATTTATCAATCTTTATATTATGCTTGGGCTTCATGAAGCTGCAATTATGGGGGGGTGTCATAATGACATAATTTCACCTCCTAAATATCCATAGATGGGTGTTGATGGGGGGGTGTTGGAACATGATTCATTGATGGTTCATCACACATCCCTTTGGTTCAATCGGTCGATAGGTTGACCTACACCTCGATACAGTGGATCGGGTGATCAACCAACACACTACATGAGTCGGTCAAGTAGTAAACGTTCCTTTCAATCAGACAATTGACCAGCAATCAAAGATAGTTGAGCATTGGATATACTAGCCCAACAATCAACTATGAGTTGGAACCATAGGCATTCAAGTTGAGCATCCTTGTCAACCTAACTCAACAGCATGGATTTGGCATAGTCAACTCTAACAACTAACGGTTACATTTGGAAAATATATTCCAGACTCTATGGAAGTTGGTTATATCTTGAGGCTATAAATAGCATACCCCTTGGGTCATTATCAAGAATGTAGATAGTGATCATGGTAATCAAGAGATAAAATATGCACTATGATGTTTTGATCATAGTATTATTTTCTTAAGTGTTGTAATGGTGTCTTTAGACACCACCCTATGTCTTTGAAATTTGTTGTTCCTCTTCAATTATCTGCAGTACTATGTTTTCTATATCATGTCATGTTCCACCATATTCCCCAACATGGCATGCATTGGTTGGTGACTTCCCCCTAGCATGAATAGAGTGATTGGTTTCTTATCTCTAGCATGACTTGCAGTGATTATCTTCCAATCTCCAATATGACTTGTAGTGACTAGATTCTCACTCCCGACATGACTTGCAGCAGTTGGTTACCTATCTCTAGCATGCCTTGGTGACTTTCCCCTAGCATGAATCAGAGTGGTTGGTTTCTTATCACTAGCATGACTTGCAGTGACTATCTTCCAATCTCCAATATGACTTGTAGTGACTAGATTCCCCTTTGTCTTTGCTTGTTCTTCTTATTCTTCCTCTTTCTATTCCTTTTAGACTTTTAGTTACTAATAATTAGAATTTCACTAGATGAGGAAGAAGGACGAGGATTATATTTCACTAATGAAGAAGGTAAAGGATCAACATCAATTTCATGCCCTTGACATAAGATTCTAATCTGATAAGCCTCTAAAGAATTTGGAACATTCATAGAGGTCCACAACGAAATTGGTAGTCCAACCATCAATCCATGAATGTTTAAAGTGGCCATCAAGGGGAACCAATGTTTCCAAAGAAAGGAAAAGAGAAAGAATCCCCTTCGGAAGGGGTCCCTTGGTTGGTATCCTCAAGAATTTTATCCATAAAAATATTATGCATAGGTTCTTCTCTTGTAGGAAAATAATGTAATTGTTTATTTGATGAAAGGTCAGAGTGCCTATAAAACTGAAGTGATCCAAAGTGCCTAGGAAATGTAATGTTTTGAACTCAATAATAATAAAATTACAGCATTGCTTGTAGGATAGATAAGGACAAGAGTTACAGGGGGATATGAATCCAAGAGAGAGGGGGGGACCAAGGGGATAAACCTTTAATCCTTGTTTAATTAATTATCACCTATGTTTGTGTTGGGAGGGTGTATGAGTGGGCACATGAGTTTCTTGGGGAGACTACACTAGCCTTGGGGCATCTCGATATTTAAACCTTGTTCTTGTTTCCTTGGGTTAAATTAGTGACCGGGTTGGCCATTTTTACCTTGTGAACCAACTCATTTTGCGAGGATTTATCTATAATTCTCTCTTCCTGCTCGTTCTTGATTTTCCTGGGAAAAGAGGAAAGGAATTGTTGAAGGACAATTGCCATGCTTGGTTGGCTATAGGAAGTACTAGATTATTTATAACAATGAATTGATGCTTGTATGTTTGATATGCAATTGTGTTCGATAAACCTTATTCAAAGTTGTGAATCCTAAGAGTTCCAGCATTGAGGTTCTTGACCAGTTGCATTGGAGCCCTAGAAAGAGGTGGGAATATTGAGAGACCGCATGGCAATGAAGGGGGTTCATTCTCTTGGGTGATGCAGGCTGGGGGGCGGATAGCTGGTGTACTTTGGATTGTTGTGTGTTAAGAGACCTTTGAGATCTTGAGTGTCGACTGATTTGGGAAGTTGACTATCACTATGGAACCCATCCTTGTGGATTCATAACGTTGTCTTGGGGGTGACCTGTTGTCGATACTTAGAACAACAATGTCTAAGTTTGGGGGGAATGCCCTTGGTTTGTAGCTACTTGGTGGTTGGTTTTTTTATTATTAAAGATAAGTTCTCTTTGTCATGTGAATCTCTCCTTATAGATATTTAATTCCATTGTGTATTGATTATTACCTCTGAGATATGTTTTTTGGTTAATGTTGTGCATGGCATATATTCCATTCTTTCATAGTTTAACATGAATCTTGATTAATGCAAGTGTATCTTTCAAGCTTCTTTATTTAGTTGTTTGGTATCAATTTTTTGAAATAGCTCAAGTGTGGTTCTTGGGAATGGTAGGCATGCCCAGCTTGTGACGGTGGTTGTATACCTCACATAATGGTATCAGAGCTATTAGTTTACAATACTAGGCATTTGAAAGGCTCTACTACATGACATGGAATAAGTTCTTAAATTTTTATTTTAAATCAATTAATTACTAAAGGACAACGTCGAAGGGGAGAGTTTTGTGGTGAAACCCTATCTCAATATCCCTGGAAACCATGTTCAGATGATTCCTCTTAGCTTTGGCTTTCCATTGAGCCCTAACTTTCTCAATTTCAACATCAAGATCTAATGTTATGCCTCTCGGAATCCCAGTGAACAGTCGTCGTCGATATCACCCTTGCATGGTTTCCCCACCGTTGATCTACGGGGGGCATTATAATCCTTATCCCACATGCATGGGGGAAGGTTTCTCTGAACTATTTATAAGCAAAAAGGAATTGTGTATGACTTGTGTGTGAAAAGGAAGCCACGAAACCCTACAGACCCTACACTCAATGTAAACTTTTGGCGGTGGGCTATTGGGTCGATGGAATAGATCAATAATGGATATCCCTTTATTGGATATATTTTACGTGGAGTATGAATCCAGTGGGTCGTTTCCCTCGTGGGTTAGTGGACTGGATTGGCATTGGATTTCCATTTGTTGGACAGAGTTGCATGGAGTTGAATATGGTGGGATGATAGACTAGTGCCTGGGTGGGATGGTGGACCATACCAACGTCGATTGGTAGGGTTATATACAAGGCTTGTGGGATGGTTCCCCGATGAGTCGATACCCTGGATACCAAATATCATAAACATGTAAGTAATTTCAAGTGCAGGAGAGTCGATACCCGATACCAAGGTGGGTCGATGCCTCGGTGGGCTGGTGGTCAAGACCACGTCGGTAGCATGTCAAAAGCCATATATTAGGTGTCATTCAGTTAGCTAGTGGGAAGTTTACATGTGTCTGATTTGAGTGGGAGGATTGAGGAATGGGCCATATGCAGCTTTGAACACAGGGTTAAACCCTAATTGTTGTATCTGAGGGAACGAGATGTTTGGGCTGTTAATATCTTAGTCAAAGATTAGGAGGGAGTTTGTCTCTCCAGATTAACTGGACCCCAAGAAATTGGAAGTT
>CBVK0102234024.1:0-14647 GCA_900067695.1 Picea abies
GTGGTGACGATGTAGAGGGGGTATCATAAGGAGGTTGTGATGGTTCGCTCGACATAACCCAAATATCGAGATATTGTGGGTTGAAAATGGTAGTCAGGCATAGAATTTCCGTGGGGAAATAAATTGGAGAATTGGGGGGATTTGGGGGTAAATCCTCATATGAATCATCTAGGAATCATGGGGGAGTAGGGAGTGCCTCAGGTTTCGGTGAAAATATATGAACCATATCAAGTGATGGGGTAAGGGTACTCACTAGTTCTGCTGGAGAAGGGGTGTATGATTTTGAATAAGGGCCAGTTGGCGACACCTGTATTCAATGATCATAGGACATTGATATGTGAAATGGAACATGGGCACTCGCTCCCTGTGTAGTCTTAGTGCATGCTAATTTTATTGTTGATTGTATAGTTTTGGGCCTTTTGGAAATGAATTTTTGTTCCATGGGTGAACTAATAGTTGTTTGGAGATGCTGGATTCCTATAACCATTTGCGGACGAAATTTCAGTGATAACAATGATTATTCTTGACGAGTATGGGTATTCCTACCTCTTCCCATTGAGATCATATTACTCCCCACTTGGTGAAGCTTTGTTGACATATGGTTTTTTGTGGCCTCTTCACCATTTGGGCCTTATTTTATTTTCCCATGGTAGCACTTATCCTCTTCAGTTGACACATATCCCAGTGAGAAAAAACTATAATGTTATGTCGGTCATGTAATTTTCTCCTAACCTCACAAATTAGGGGGGATTTGTTATCACTATTTATTCGCACATCTAGCCCAAAAGGCCGAGACTTACCTATTTACACAGTAATAACTATGTATCCCTTGTCATGCACACTCTCACACCATTGTTCACTCCCATAAATTAGGAACCCCCTTTTTTCCTGGGTTATTTCCCACTTTTCCACCATTATTACCTTGCATAACTTAGGGAAACCAATATTATTCCTAATTTATTTCACTTTATTAACCCATAATCCACTTTGATGCAGTACCCCCTCTTTATTTTATTTAAATTAAAGGGAAAATTCAAATTAGTGGTTAATATTGATTTGGTTAAATATAATATTTTATTATTTTGACCATATCAAGCATAACCATTATTTTCTCTATAAAATAAAGAGAGCCATACCATTTTCCATAAATATTTTCCATGAGAGTACTGATATGCTATCGAAATTTCCACTCATCTTTTATATTCATCTCACCATTTTTACGTTCAACGAAGAGGAGAATCTAGAAAGTTCTACCATACATCCAGGAAAGAAATAAGAACCCTCCCACAGAGAGGCCACCAGGAGGCATTTTGTCTTCACAGGTTTATCCACAAGTGTTTTTTATATTATTATTTGCATTGGGTGTACATATTGATCACATTCTTTGGATATTTCTACTACATTTTGTAGTTTGTATGTATTTTCTTTTATTTCTATTATTGTATATCTAGATCAGAAGGAATGAGCATCCATTAATTAAAGTAAGTTTTATTTTCTTTTTACCCACGATTGAAACCTAATTCTGCACCCCTACCCCTCCTCTCTCATTTCCCTATACATTCATTAAAAATCTTTCATTTTATGTTGCTTAATGTTGGTCCCCCATTTCTAAATGTCTCAGTTTTCTCATTACCTATCTTAATTGATTCATTTTTTGCACTATCTTTTTGTCTTCTTGAAAGGTAATTACATGTCATTGATTTGGTGTGAATTACTTGTCATAAAAAATTCCATAAGGTTGATCTCATAGTAGGTTTAAGAGTGTTTTATATGCAAAAGAAAGTTAATTGTGAGAATGATGTTATTCTTGCAAATAAGGATTGGCACGCTAATTTTTGAAATTAGTTTATAATTTAATATATTATTTAAAATATTTAAAATTTCTTAAATGGAGCCTCCATATGTGCAGGATCATATACCATCTAATCCACACCAAATTGCACTCGATCTCATCATTACACAACACCAGTTATGATCGTGGGAACTGTATCAGTTCATCATGGTCACTACATCTTGAATGGAGAGTTAAACAACACATGGGTATCAATTTTGATATGAAGAAACTCATGTTAATTGCATTATATCCATCAGAGTTACTCTACTGATCATGGTTCCTCCTTGAAAATGATGGTAATTGAACAGAACCGAGCCACAAGGCCTAGAAGTTTTTGAAGCCATACACAAAATTTAATTCATCTTCGTAAAGGTTGAGTGGTATGATTTCCTGTGCTCATTTGAAGGACACCACACAGGCTTGGCTATGCTCTTCGCACAGACATTTGATGGCTTCCATACCCTGCTTGGAGATACCTAGATTCACATCACATAACATTTCATTGGAGAAACTTGTGCTCTCCCTGTCTGCGGGTAAAGATGGTTCAAGAAAGGTAAGCTACCTAACGATCTTTGTCACAAATTTCTGGTTCACGAGCACCAAGAACCCAACTGGAGCCAAGGGATCCCAGTGGCATGGATAAAGGAAGAATGGAAATGATCCCTAATCGCAATACTAAGATATATCACATGTGAGGGTCGATTCAACATTATTCACTTCTATCACCTTCATTTCCTTATGCATATAAGTGGAGACAGAGAGCTCAATTTTCCATATTACATGCTTAAGAGTCTAACCCAAATGGCCAAGAGGGTTCAAGGTCACCCTGAATCTACCCAAAGAATCTTGTACCATCAGGGCTTGATTAAATTATTAGTAACTTTCTCTCTTGAGGAAGTTGAAATTCCCTAGGACTATTTATTGAAGTCTATGGGATTTAAAGAACAGGAGGAGGTCCCCTATTCACAAAATGAAAGTGATGCAAGTGAGGAGGTTAGGGTTTCTTCAGATTCTATGAAATCAAAGAATCCTTTTCAACCTATAGTGACTAAAGGGAAAGGCCCTGAAACCATAAATACACCCTCGAAAGCCAAAAGTAAAGAACTCCCCATGGAAGATTCCCCCCGCATGAAATTGAGGTCATCTACAAGAAAGGGGAAACAAAACAAGAGTGTAAAAAATGATATCTTTCACCCACCTGCACCGGAGACACCACAGAGGCCTATGTCATCCAGCCACTCAGAGGAAGACCAGAAAACCCCCATCGAGTATCAACCTAATAAACATGTGACTTACATGAGAGGGAAAATTGGACCTGGTTCACACAACAAGGAATTAATTGAAGGGAGGGTTGTTCTTGTATAATCTTCACCTAAAACATCTCCTCCATCCAGATAGAAGAGGAAACGAAAGGGCTAGCAAGAAATTGAATTTCCAAGCAATCCTAACAGAAAGACCGGTATTATGAATCAATTGAGGATGAACTCCAAGGCTATGTTCAAGCCATCATTAAAGGACCCCCATCCAATATTGATTGAGGATGATGACAGTATTTAATTTTCTAGCATGGAGGATACAAAATTCAATGTGTTAAAGGGTATGATAGTGAAAAGGGAGAAATCAAAGTCTAGTGAGAATGAGGCTGCAGAAACACCATTTGTGATAGTGAAAAAGGAGCATCCTTCAAACTCCAGTCAACAGGGAATACAAGATTATAGATTTGATCCTTAGCACGATTCTATTAGCACCTCGCCACATGCAGGGGATCCTTGTCACAATTTACAAGGAATAAAACAAGAAGTTAAATCGGACACCGTGGGAGTATAGGGGTCCACTAAAGGAACTAAAGGGAAAGAGCCCAAGGTTATACACAGTCATAATATGAGAACAAGAAGTAGAGCACTGGTTGATCACAAAAAGTTCAACACAAACAAATAAATGAATAAGATGTAGGTTGAGGTCAAGACAGAGAAGGTCAATGACAACCAAAAGGTGCATAAGACGAAGCTTCAAGTCCATACCTTGCAACACCACAACCAATAATTGGATAAAATATACTCCATACTGTAGAAGAAGTATCAAAGACTCCAGAAGAAGCACTAGAAGACTTGTTACTTTCTAAAGGAGATAATTTGAAGGAGTATCCAAAGAATTTGCCAATACATTTAGTTATCTCCCAATTGGCCTCAAAAAACAAACATGGATACCAGAGCTCGATACATAGCTTAGTCCTTTCACTCCCAGTTAGTTTTTGTCAATGTTCAGTTCACTCAAGCATATGCATCATTCTTGTTTTATTGCTAGTAGCATTTTTTAGTTGTTTAATGTTCAAGATTGTTTAGATTAAGGCACAATAAGTGGTCATTTGTGTTTGATATGAACCACTTATTTTTTTAAGTCAAATTTGAAGTATACATTACTATACTCCAACAATATTTTAGTTTAGTCAATAAGAGTTTTTACAACGTATAGTGTACAGTTAAGCCTCAGTCCCAGATGGACAAGAGCCTCTACAACTTTGATAAATATGCAATTTTTGTATGTTGTGAGGGTTTGGTTTTTGGGGAAGAATTTCACTACATAAGATTGTTTGAACCTCTTCTAATCATGGATTGAATCTCTCTACCTAGTGAATATATTCTTGATGACATTTTTTTTTCCAAATATTCATATGTTTTTATCTTATATTGAATGTAGTTTTTTATTTGTGTGAAGTACATTTCATTTCCTTTAGCTATTGTATAACTTATCTTTACTAATATGAAACCTATAAAACAACTAATTCTTTGGTGAAGATTTGTTTTTTTTATTGCAACATGTGAGAGTAATTGTGTTTAGATACATGTTTAATGCCTTGAAATGATGTTTTAAGAATTAAACTTCTTATAGCAGATTATTCATTGAGTGGTTTGTTGTTTCCATTTTTTTTACCTCTATTATCTCACTTGTCTGTCATTTTTCTTCCACCATCCAAGGAGGACCCTCATCCATATCATTTTTACAACCCAACCATTTTCTTTTAATTGTAAACCCAACCCTCCAACTAACCAACAAAATCAAATAACCAAAAAACCAACCATTACAAAACTTGAGGTGGCCTAGCTTTTCCCTTTAGAAGTCAAGTGCATACTTTAGGACCAACATCTTCTAGCATCGTTTCCAGGGAACGGAGTAAAAAAATATCTTTCCCTAGGAGAATGACAATGATCATATTTAACCTTTGATGGTGAAAACATATTAGACACATTCAGACTTCCATATTTCACCTGGAGACTCCACTGAGTAAACTTCACAAAAGAAATATTGGATCCTAGAAAAGGGCTCAAGAGATCCAAATATGAGAACTTCAAATCCACTAAGGCTCATCCTATCCCTGAGAAGGACACAATAGTCTATGATCTAGATAAAAAAATAAGAAAATCCACCTTAGCTGAGAGATATACCTCATCCCTCAAAGGTAAAGTTGCACCCAAAGAATCTACTTTTCTCCATTATCACAAGTAGCTTGAATTTTCTAGTCCTGAGAATAACATTTCCAAGGAACCTTAGACACCTTCAACCCCTGCCT
Organism: Picea abies; assembly: GCA_900067695.1. NCBI lineage: Eukaryota > Viridiplantae > Streptophyta > Pinopsida > Pinales > Pinaceae > Picea > Picea abies. The sequence goes on from CBVK0102234024.1 coordinate 5,403, forward strand.
CTAATTCATCATCTAGTCAAACATCCACTCCTATATCTCCAATCAATCCTCAGATTCCTATCATCCAAACAATGGTTGTTAACATGATGGATTCCATAATTTCTTCCATATATGCACTCCTAGTTTTGCATGTAGGCTTACGTGCACTCCCAACCACAGATTACATGAAATAATTTCCAATATATAATGGGGAAGGGGATGTCACAGATGAGGAACATATGGTATCCTTATAAAACTTTGTAGACAACTTCAACATTGACTATGCAGATGTGTGGATGACCTTGTTTGTACAGAGCATGGATGGGGAAGTAAGGAAATGGTTTTGGGATCTCCCTCCAGCCTCCATTATATATATTGATGCACTAGATGAAGATTTCATAAATAAATGGGGAGATAGAAGAGATTATATATATTACATCACTGACCTTGGGGCCGTTAAGAGAAAGAATGGTGAGTCTATTTCAGACTTCGCCAATACATTCAATAAGATGTATAGTAGGATCTGAGATGAGATCAAACCAACTGAAGCCTCTACCAAGATAACTTATACCAATGCATTTGATGTTGAATTATCCCTTCTGTTGAGGGAGATCCATCACCTTGATGTCCATGCAATAAGAATCCATTGAGGTTGGATCCAACATATTAGCATCAAACAAGTTAAATACTAGATATAATAAAGATAAGAATAAAAAGAGGGAGGATTCCCCTGTCTCCTCTAACCCAACCACATTTGATCCTAAACTTGATGAAATGACCAAAACTTTGAAGGATTTTGCATCTAAAATAGCTAAGATGAAATGGGAATCCAAGCAACCAAACAGATCTTTTCAAGGGGTTGGGAACATAAATCCAAACTAGTTTAGGAGGCCAAATGATGTCCCACGTATAATGCAGAGAGAGAGAGGAGGAATGTTGATGATCAAAGAGTAGTACCTCCTTTCCAAAATAATCATATTGAGGAAATGGATGTAGATAGTGATGTTGTGGATGAAGTTATTGTAGTTTTCAATGAAACTGATTTTTACACCAGTCACTTAACGCAACAACATTATGAGGTAGTAAAACTATCAAACCAGTTTGATATTGAGGTAGGGAAAGGGGGATTTATTCAAGTCCATCTCCAAAATAAATATGATTTGAGGCCTAGAATAGGCACTCCCAAAGCCACCACCTCTGATCAGAAAAAAAAGGCAGAGTTTCCTCCCAAGCCAAACCCAAACAAGGTTGCATTGGCTAGAGCTCACTATCCCCCTCCATCTAAACTTGTTGTCCCTGAAGTAAATGAATTTTATATGCCACAAGAATCTTTCATCCTAGTGCATGTTTTGAGAAATATCAAGATCCATGTACCTTTGTCAGAATTGTTGAAAAATGAGCTTTTCAAAAAATCTATCATGAAGGTTTTGTAGCCACCTACTTGTATTGTAACCTCTGATGTGATTATTCTACAAGATGAAAACCCGACCATCACTCTGGGCCCACACATTGAGAATGGCTCTGATGCTTCTCCACCTTTCTACATATCTTTAAATTTCCATGACAAGATCCTACACAATTGTCTCATGGACTCAGGGGCCTCACACAATGTCATGCCTAGAGTTTTTATGGAAGAAATAGGTATGGAGATCACAAGGCTCTACCAATACCTTTACTCCTTTGACTAAAAAAGTCAAATTTTTGGGGTTAATAAAAGATCTGGTGGTTTCTTTGGCATAGTTACCCATGAAGAGTATAGTGATGGAAATCATTGTGGCTGAAATTCCTCCCAAGTTTGGTATGATTTTGTCTAGGATATGGGCCGAGAAGGTTGGGGGATCATTACAAATGGACCTCACATATGCCACCATCCTTGTTTTTGGAGGAGAACATAGGAGTCTATACAGGGAGTTTAGATTGGCATATATCGTCATTGACCATCAAAATCCAAGAAACCATCCAATTTATGTTGTTTAGGATGAGATCGTCTCATCTTTTTTTCATCTAAACGGTGATGAGACAGAAATTACAGTCAGAAAATGCAAAAATAAGTCACTGACGGATCAGTAGAACAAAGTATGGAAGATGCATTTTGATGGCTCTTCATCAAGGAAAGGTTTTGGGGCTAGTATAGTCCTCATTTCCCCTATACAAAAGGTAATAAATATCCTTTATAAGTTGTAATTCGTGACTACTAACAAATATAGTTGAGTATGAAGCTCGGGTGCTTGGATTGAGGGTTGTCAAAGACATGGCCATTGACAGTTTGGAATTTTTTGGTGATTCTGAATTAATCATCAATCAAGTCAAAAAAATATATCAAGCTAAGAAAATAGAGGCTTAAACAACACTGGAGGTTTGGGACCTAGTTGACAATTTCTTTCTAGCATTCAACATTTACTTCATTCCTAGAGAGGGAAATCAGAAGTCAAACTCTTTGGCCTTGTCTACTAGTACCTTCAGACCTCCCATTAGTCTAATATTAAGTATCAGGTGGAATTCATACATAGGAAATCCATACTAGACAATGTAAAGAACTGGCAAGTCTTTAGTGATGAATTGGAGCTTCAAATATTTTTGCAAACCATTGAAGAATTCTCCAGTATCTCAATAGATCAAGAGGGCGAAGATGGTGAATTAAAAAATCAACAAAAATCTCAGCTGTTGAAAAAAATGGTTGGCCACAACATTGTGGAACTTAAAAAAAACCACATCCCCAGGGGTCTAGTTCCACTGGAAAGGTTATTTGACAGTTATGATGTCTCCAGAGAAGCTACCATAAAAAATAAAGAAGAGGAAGTAATGGACTGCAACATTGGGACTGTTGAAAATCCAAAAATAGTCAAACTATCCAAGGCACTAGCTCCAGACCAAAAGGACATGTATGTCATCCTCATGAAAAATTTTGTTGAAATTTTTGCATGGTCGTATGAGGATTTGAATAAATTTGACACTGACATCATCCAACACAAGATCCCTCTAAAGGCTCGTTCTAATCCATTCAGATAGAAGATCAGAAAATTTAATCCAATGTGGATGTCCATAATGGAAAAAGAGTTGAAACAAATGCTTGATGCCATAATTATTGTTCCCTTGAGGTACTTCGATTGGGTGGTCAACGTGGTGCCTATGAGGAAAAAGAGTGGGGAAATACGCTTGTGTGTTGATTTCTGAAATCTGAACAAGTGTTCTCTAAAGGTCAACTACCCCCTGCCCAATATGGACCATATCCTATAAAGGGTAGTAGGTGCTCACAAGATTTCCTTGTTGGACGGATACTCTGGTTACAACCAGATAGCGGTGTGTGAATAATACAAAGAAAAAACCACATTCACCACCCCACGAGGGACATTTATGTACAAAAAAATTCCCTTTGAGATAATGAATGCAGGGGCCACCTTTCATAGGGCCACGGACATAGCCTTTGTGGGGGAAAAAGAAAAATTTATGGTCATATATTTGGATGATATCACCATTTTATCCAAATCAAATGATGAACATTTATAGCACCATGAGAAGATTTTATGAAAATGCAGGAGGTATGTGATCTCTTTGATTACCAGGAAGTCCCACTTTGTTATGCCAGAAGATAATCTCTTAGGCCACATCATATCAGCAGGAGGAATAAAAATATACACTAAGATATTTGATGTCATTCAGGAAATTGAAATCCCCAAGAATAAGAAGTCTATTCGATCTTTTATAGGAATAATAAAAAATTTAAGGCGCTTTGTGCCAAACTTTGCTGAAATCATAAGGCCTATCACCAACATGCTGAAGAAAGATGTTGTTATTAAGTGGTTACTAGAGGGAAAATCAGCATTCCAAAGGATCAAAAAATCTTTGGTTGAAGCCCCTGTATTGGTCAACCATGATTATGCCAAAGAGTTCTTTATCTTCTCTTTCGCCTCTGAGAAAACCATTGTTGTTGTAATGCTGCAAAAAAATGAAGAAGGGCATGAACAACCCATATCCTTTTTCAAAAAATCCCTCTAATATGATGAGATGAAGTATGACATATTATAAAAACATGCATATGTGTTGTTCAAAGCTTTGAAGGTCTTCAGGGTGTATGTGTTACAATCTGGCATAACAATCTATGTTCCTAGCAGCAACGTTAAGGTGAATCTAGTCCAGCCAAACCACAAAGGTAAGAGAGGGAAATGGATTGTCAAATTGTTGGAATATGACCTATGCATAAATCCCACCAAGTTGATTACTGGAAAGGGACTTGCCAAATTGTAATTAGAATCAAACTATAAGGTGTTGGAATTGCATCAGACCTTCACCCAATTAGATGCACCCATGACACAATCTATACAAGACAACATGTATGTATCCTAAAAATACTCTTATTCACCTTGGTATAGACGTGTTATTTACTTTCTGTAGCATCTAGAATATCCACCAGATTTGAAAAAGATGAGGGCCATGTCTCTCAAATTAATATCTATAAAATTCTTAATTTTAAATTAGAACCTGTATTGGAGGGATCCTACTGGAATCCTATTAAAATGTATTAATGAATATGAATCTAAACAAGTCACAAAATATATGCATGGGGGAGTTTGTGGAGGACACCAACATTGTAAATCCATAGCCCTCAATATCCTAAGGGCATGGTACTACTGGCCCACCCTTTTGTCTGATGTATTCTCCATAGTAAGGGCATCCAATGAATGTTAGAAGTTTGCAAGAAAAAAAATTACTCTCACTACCCCTAAATCCTATCACTACCAGTGGCCCCTTTCAAAAATGGGGATTATATTTCATAGGTGAAATTAATCCACCCTTGAGTGGGAAGCACAAGTGGATTCCCATTGCCACTAACTACTTTACTGAATGGATCAAGGATTTTCCCACAAGGAATGCCACTGACAAGGTGATCATGAAGTTTTTGGAAACCGATATATTTTCCAGGTTCGACTTCCCTAGAAATATTATAATAGAGAATGCCTAGGCATTCAAGTCTAAATCCATGATTGACTTCTATGGAAACCATAACATCACCTTAGCACATTCCACACCCTACTACCCTCGGGGGAATGGGATGGCCAAGTCATCAAACAAGACTCTCATCAGAGTCATCAAGAAATTGTTGACTGGAAACAAGAAATGCAGGGACTCTAAACTTAAGTATGCCTTGTGGGATAATAGGATCAGCACCAAGACCTCTTTGGAAAGCTCATCGTTTCAGCTAGTCTATGGGATAAATGTTTTCTTCCCTACTCAACTCGGTCTACCAGTTCTAAAATTCTTATAGGAAGAAATTGAGGAGCCAAATGGCATCTAGAGGAGAATATTTCAGATTATAGAGGTTCAAAAAAAGAGAGAAGCACTGAATTTGATAACTAAGGAATACCAAAGCAAGATCAAATCACCATTTGACAATAAAACCAAGAACGAGATATTTCAAGAAGGCGATTTGGTCTTGAGGTGGGATGTCGGAAGGGATGAGAAGCCTAAGTATGGTAAGTTCGATAACCTTTGGATGGTCCTTTAAAGGTGGTTGAGGTTTTGGACAATAATACATTTGTTCTTCATAATATAGATGATACTCAGGTCTTTCGAGGTCCAATAAATGGGTGCTTCCTGAAACATTGTTTTGCTTGAAAGACTAAGGGAAGGTCCCTCTTGTACCAAAGTTCCTTTCCTTTTTAGTTTGCATTTGATTAGTTAGTTTGTGTGTGAATAAAGACTCCATATCCTGACAAATTCACTGGGGTGTAGCTATATATTTTAGTTTTAGTTAATTAAAGACAAGATGCATGGTTGCGAGACAGTGACATATATACATGGATGACAGACAGAAACAGAGGTAAGAAAAGGAAGATGGGAGCAAGTTATTGAGTTCAACGTAACTGATATTTTGTTCTCATCACCCCAAAGGGGAGTTTTATCCCCAGTTGGATCCAATGTTGAAACCTAAGTCTACACCCCTACCCCTCCTCTCTCATTTCCCTATACCTTCATTAAAAATAATTCATTTTTTGTTGGTTAATGTTGGTCCCCCATTTCTAAATGACTTAGTTTTATCATTACCTCTCTTAATTGATTCATTTTTTCACTATCGTTTTGTCTTCTTGAAAGGTAATTACATGTCATTGATTTGATGTTAAGTACTTGTCATAAAAGTTTCCATAAGGTTGAGCTCATAGAAGGTTTAAAAGTGTTTTATATGTAGAATAGAGTTGATTGAAAGAATGTTGCTATTCATGCAAACTATGATTGGCGCACGAATTTTTTAAATCAGTTTATAATTTAATATGTTATTTTAAATATTTCAAACTATTTAAATGTTTCCTGCATATGTGTGTGATCATATACTAGAGCCTCCACACCAAATTACACTCGTTCTCATAATTACACACCACCAGTTATGATCGTGGGAATTGTACTAGTTATTCATGGCCAGTACAGATTGAATTGAGAGTTAAACAACACACAAGTATCAGTTTCGATATGAAGAAACCCACATTCATTGATTTAGATCCATCAGACTTAATCTTCCCATCAATGTTCCTCCTCGCAAACGATGGAAATTGAATAGAATTGATCCAGAAGGCCTGGAATTGTTCGAAGCCATACCCGAAATTAAAGACATCTTCGTAAAGGTCGAGTGGTATGATTTCATGCTCACATTTGAAGCACAACACATAGGATTGGATATCCTCTTTTCATAGACATTTGATGGATTCGTGACCCTGCTTGGGGATACCTGGATTCATGTCAAAGAAAATTTCATTGAATCATCTTTCACTCTCCCTGTCTACGGGGAAACATGGTTCAAGAAAGGCAAGTTGCCTCCCGATCTCTGCAAAAACATCTTGGTTCCTGAGCACTAAGACCTTGACTGGAGCCAAGGGATCCTAGTGGCATGGATAAAGGAAGAATGGAAAGGATTCCTAACCGTAGTACAAATATATATCACAGGTGAGGGTCGATTCATAAATATTCATTGCTATCACCTTTGTTTCCTTATGCATCTAAGTGGATATAGAGAGCTCAATTTTCCATATTAAATTCTTAAGAGTCTAACCAAAATGGCCAAGAGGGTTCAAGGTCACCCTGAATCTTAAGAGTCTAACCAAAATGGCCAAGAGGGTTCAAGGTCACCCTGAATTCTCCCACGGAATCCTGTACCATCATGGATTGATTAAATTATTGGTAACTTTCTCTCAAGAAACTTGAAATTCCCTGGGACTATTTATTGAAGTCCATGGGATTGAAATAACAGGAGCAGGCCCCCGATTCACAAAATGAAGGCGATGCAAGTGAGGATGTTAGGGTTTCTTCAGAGCTTGGGATCTTGAGGAATATTGTTCAACCCATAGTTACTAAAGGGAAATTCCTTAAAAGAAGAAATATGCCCTTGAAAGAGAAAAATCCAGAAACCCCCATGGATGATCCCCCCCCCCCCCCCCCCCCCTGCATGCAATTGAGGTCATCTATGAGAAATGTGAAAGAAAAAAAGTGTAGAAAAACTTCCATCTTTCACCCACCTGCACTGGAGACACCATAGAGGTCTCTGTCATCCAGCCACTCAGAGGAAGACTAGAAAACCCCCATCAAGCAATAACCTAATAAACGTGTGACACATATGAGAGGGAAAATTGGACCTGGTTCACATAGCAAGGAAGTAATTGAAGGGAGGGTTGTTCCTGCAAAAGATTGACCTAAAACATCTCCTCCAACCAGACAGAAAAGGAAAAGGAAGGGTGAGCAAGACATTAAATTTCCAAGAAATCCTAACAGAAAGACGAGGATTATAAATCAGTGGAGGATGAACTCCAAGGCTCTATTCAAGCCATCACTAAAATACCCCCAGCCAATTTCTATCGAGGATGATGACAGTCCTGAATTTGTCAACATGGAGGAGATGGTAGTCAATGTATTAAAGGGTATGACAGTGAAAAGGGAGAAATCAAATTCTAGTGAGAATGAGGCTACAAAAGCACCATTTGTGACAGTGAAAAAGGAATATCCTTCAAACTCCAATCAATAGGGAATATAGGATTATGGAATTTGATCCTGAGAAATATTCTATTGGAATCTTGCCACATGTAGGGGATCCTTGTCACAGTTTACAAGACATAAAACCAGAAGTTAAAACTAACACTGTGGGAGTACAGGGGTCCACTAAAGGAACTAAATGGAAAAATCCTGAGGTTATACACAGTGATAATCCAAGAACAAGAAGAAGAGCACTAGTTGATCACAACAAGTTTAGAATAGGGAAAGAAATGAAGAAGATGTAGGTTGAGGTCAAGACAGAGAAAGTCAATGACAACCAACAAGTGCATAAGATGAAGCTTCAAGTCCAAACCTTGCAATGCCACAACTAGGAATTGGAGAAATTGTACTCCAAACTGCAGAATAAGTATCAAAGACTCCAAAAGACTTGTTTCTTTCTAAAGGAGATAATTTTAAGGAGTATCTAAAGAAGTATCCCACAAATCCAGTTATCTCCCATATGGCCTCCAACAATGCACATGGACACCAGTGCTTGATACAGAGCTTAGTTATGTCACTCATATTTAGTTTTTGTCAATGTTCAGTTCACTCCAGCATATGCATCATTCTAGTTTTATTGCTAGTATCATTTTTTAGTTGTTTAAAGTTCAAGATGGTTTAGATTAAGGCACAATAAGTGGTCTATTTTGTTTGATATGAACCACTTCTTTTTGTTAATTCAAATTCGAAGTATACATTACTATACTCCAGTATCATTTTAGTTTAGTCAATAAGTTGTTTTACAACTAATAGTGTAGAGTTAAGACTCGGTCTCAGATGGACGAGAGCCTCTACAACTTTGATAAATATGCAATTTTTGTATGTTTGGAGGGTTCATTTTTTGGGGAAGAATATCAATACATTAGATTCGTTGAACCTCTTCTATGAATGGATTAAATCTCTCTATCCAGTGAATATATTCTTGATGATAGTGTTTTTTATACAAATCTTCATGTGTTTTTATCTCATCTTGAATGTAGTTTTTGATTTGTGTGAAGTATATTTCATTTCCTTTAGCTATTGTATAGCTTATATTTACTAATATGCAACCTGTAAAATAGCTAATGACTTGGTGAAGATTTTATTTTATTATTGAAACCTATGGGAATAATTATGATTAGATAGATGTGTAATGACTTGAAATGATATTTTAAGACTTAAACTTCTTACAACAGATTTTTCATTGAGAGATTTGTTGTTTCTCTTTGTTTTTACCTCTATTATCTCACTTGTCTGTCATTTGTGTGCCACCA
>CBVK0102234034.1:0-14889 GCA_900067695.1 Picea abies
ACCTTGTGAGGCCAGATGGGAGATAATTGTTCTCTAGTTTAGTGTGAGTGACCCCTTTGCAGATCAGGGGGCTAAGGGGGAAGAAGATTACCCCTAGCATTGGCTAGGAAGTACTGGTGAAGTCTCATCGGTCGGCAAGCGGAAGCTACACAGAGCGCACGGGACAACGACTCAAAGCGGATCAATTGGGCTACAGTATGCTTACTTTTATTCTGCATGGTAGATTATTATTATACCTCACGCTTTTGTTTCTGTACTTTTATTTGGGTAAAGAAAATGTTGACTTAGCATTTCAACCAAGAACTTAAATTTCCCCATAGCCTTAAGCTCGCTTCTTGACTTGATTCCCTTGGAATTTGATCCCTAAATGTTGTGACTTCCCTTTTGGTTTTGTTGATTTTTGTGAATAATTGTGCTTTTTACTTCATCCTCATCCCTAGTTCCTCAGTCCACACCTTAGCAGTTGGCCAGGAGATGAATCGACGGTCGTCACTTCGGTGCATAGCGACCTATAGATTATAATGCCCTGTGTTTCTGTGCATGGATGATAAGCGAAGGATATTTGTCATTCGTCTACCCCTGTTGATTGTTCTTGGTTGATTGATGGTATTTGTGCATTCTTGTCTTGAGTAATTCTGCCATTGTTATCATTCCTATCCCCAAATTTTTAACCACCTACGTCTTGATGGACAAATTACTTATCTTTTTACTATGAAATTTTACTTCTTACAATTTGGCGAATTTTCTCTCTGCAATTTAATACCTTGACTATAAATTTTTCCTCTACAATTGTTTACAATGCGAAGGCGAATAGCTCTGCATCTTAAATCCATAGTTTTCTCTGCGATCTATCATTTGTAATGGAATTTTACTCTTATTTTTCGATACACTAAACCTCAAGAAATTTTCTCTGCATTTTATTAGATTTGATGGAAAACATCCCTTACGATTCAACACTTTCCTTTGCTCTACGTTTAAAATTATTTTGTCCTGCAAATTAATTTTTCTCTGCAATTTAATGTAATTCGTGGGCGAACTAACATAGGAGAATTTACCCTTTTGTTTTTACATTCTTCAGACTGTGATTATCAATTCCTTGAGCGTGATTTTCCCTCTACTTGAATGTGATTTGTTTTTTCTAAAACTCAGCACCATCCTCATATTAAGATCTAGCAATTTATGAAACTTGACAATGATTCTCTACTGTGATGATCACTGTGTTTTCCCTTTGTGAATCAACCGATCTTGAGGGAAAGTTTACCCAACAAAATTAACCTTTAATATACAATCTTAGACAATGAATTTAATACTTCTAAGTGTGACTGCAATTTTTGTATATATGTGTGGGCCGCATTTTGTCATTGGTTGCTTAGAGTTACAACAAATTTTTATGATAACCAAAGCAATCTCCACCGACATCTGACTGCAGATTCTCCCTTTCTTTTACCAGCGATCCCATTTTTTTTTAGCCAACAATATTTTTATTTAACTCAGTGACCTCCTTAGACAGAAATTATATAGAGTGACCTTAAATTTTGCGGCAAATTTTATGGTTGTGTGGCTGCGTTGAGTTAAACAACGATTCATGAACAATAATAGCATAGACAAAAATTCTAAATTATATCCACCTCCTCATTACTTTGCTTTACTAGATTTTTACCTTACAGCCACATCCACATGGATGCTTTTGCGATTTAATATTTTACATGGAAATAATAAGGAGATTTAATGAGTTACCCAACATCCACACCCACGTTATTGGCTGGGCGATTCACCCTTTCCTTACATGACAACATTAACCTTTTGTTCACTCTGTGTGTACATGACCAGGGATAACGTTCATTACATAAGAATTTTAATATAGGGTTAATACATAGCATATATATATGGCATATTATGTAGCTTATAATACATATGGATCTGTGATCTATGCAACCATTTTAGTGATAGCGGTGAGTGGTAGAAATTCTTGTAGTAGCAATTAATGTACACAGGGATACTGCAGAGATATCATATTTATTCCACCAGTCTCATACTTAACAGATGGAAGTAGCTCACAAGAAGCCATATAGTAATTACTTCCATCAATATTAATATACTACCACCACACATTAAATGTACTTGCATTTGGATGATTTAATCAACAAAAATGGTAGTAGACCGCATGTTTGTGTTGATATTGACAGCATTCTGGAAAGGAAGTGTTACCTGTGTTGTTCAGTGGGTTATACCATTCAATGAAATCATTCTTTTATAACTAAGTATTATTATAATATCATCTGACAGCAAGTTATTAAATGTGTGTTTGACAGGGTTTTTATTTTTCTTCATTTTTGGAAATTACACAGCGATCTAAATTCTTATAGTTGACAACGATATTTTTGGTAAGCTTGTTGTTCTCTCTTACCTTTAATCCTTTTAAGGATATTGTACTGGTGTATTAAAACTGTTATTTTTCTTGCATCAACCATCAAAATATATTAATACCTAAGTTATACAGATAAGACATTCACGATGTCCCTTATATATTCACCATTATCCATTGTTAACTTTTTGGGTTAAATATTAATGTCGCTAATACACCATTATATTTTAGTGCTAATTTCATTGGTCACATGTTAACCATTATCTGTATTTATTAAACTTTGTAAATTTCCATATTAACCGTTATCTTGCTTAACCTATATCAATGATATCGCCACTATCCTTTATTGCTATTTTTTTCTTTTAAAATTTTTGTACCTTAATAATTTTATTCAAGGTGTGCAGTTTGATTTTGTTGTGCAAGGAATTTATTGTGTTACTTTAACTTCTTATTCGTCTTGCTAAATTGTCATTGGGTGCTAGGGTTAGTTGTCAGGTGTTCATATCGTCCTTGATCTTCTAGCGCGTTGATTTTAGTGGGACTTGAGAGTCAAGTTATGTTGTTGCACCATGGTTGTTGTCACGCCTATCACCTAGCAACGACAAGATTCCTGATGAGGGGATCATACAACACCCTAAGGGATAGATGCGAAGGATAACTTGGTCAGGGTTTCACTACCCATTGTGGGAGTTTCTCGTTGTAGTTATTGGCGTTTGGGTTTTAATGCCTTCATGCATTTGTTTACGCACCATAGAGGTTCTAGTACTGGTCATTGAGGCCGTTGTGTCGGGTTGGGGATATTGTCCCTTAGCTTGTAGGCCTGGTCATGTTTGCTTCGGGCGGGTAGTCATTTCTCCTTGTTATTTTATGCATGTTATGCCCATTTTCTCTTGTGCTAGTGCCTGGATTTATGGTTGTATGTCGCTTGTTCGGCAGACATGGTGCTCGTCGTCAGATGTGTTGTTTAGCTGTAATCCTTGTTGTCATCCTGTTAAAAAAAATAAAAACTTTTCTGCACTTTCTACTTCACTTGCAGTCATAACGATGGGGGTGTTACATGGAATCCATCACTTTCCAACACCTCATATGAAAATCCAACTCCCTTTCTGACAAGATCATGAATGTGAGCATCACGGAAAATTAGATTCTCCAAAATTGGGCTTTCGAAGATCTTCCACTCCACTCTCTTAAGTAAGACTATATGAGACTTGCTCTAAGAGAATCTCCCACCCCGGATGAAGATGATAGTGTGGTCCACCTAGACTCCACCAATTTCACTTCTAACAAGACTCCACCAATTTCACTTCTAACACACACCTCGAGGACCACCTAGCTCTCACCCACTCCACCCTCCATGCAATTTAATCCTGGGCTCAACTCGAGGCTCTGGGATTTAATTACACGGGCCTCTCCTCTCTGGTTTCAATTAAGTCACAGTACTATGGCATAAAGAATGGAATTGCACTTGATGTGGAAATTGAATTCCCATAACTCCTCCCTTACAACCTCTAGAACCCTCCTCTACTCCCTCATAATGGTCATCCTTTGGCTCTCGCTCCTGCTCCTGCTTAATGAGATTTACTCTCGCACTCAGAGCTCTCCCAAAAACCTTTTGTTACTTGTCCCTTCCAGTATTCTCATGTCCTCGCTCCAGCCTTGCATGAACACACAGATAATGCATTAGACTCCCACTATTCCTAGACAAATGTATGCAACTCCTCATCTAGGAAGAGGGGGATGAGGAGTTCGAGCGACAGGTTCACACTCTCACAGATAATGCATTAGACTCCCACTATTCCTAGACAAATGTATGCAACTCCTCATCTAGGAAGAGGGGGATGAGGAGTTCGAGCGACAGGTTCACACTCTCAGCCATTCATCGTCAGTCAAGAAGGTTATGGGAATTTTGCCCTGCACTCCATCATGAAATTGTTGGATGACTGGGAGGAATAGATGACCAACTCCCATCCAAAAACCAGACTCACACAGAGGCATCATAAAAGCTACTGTATGATAAAGAACTTTTTGGATCGCATCCTCCTAAGTATTATCGATGTCTTCATTATGAGTCCCTCCAACTCACCTCGGTATCTTGGTGCCCGTGTGTTTCCTTTGGATGGCCACCATGACAACCTGGCACCCTCGGACATCACCTACAAGCAGATGACACCTTCGGACATAACCTGCAAGCAGACAACAAAACCTCAATTGGTCACAATGGTAGCTCAAATGAGTGACACCTATATTTCTCCCCCCATGTGGAAAGTCCATAGTAGAAACTTGCCTTCCCTGTATTCCTTCCTCAAGTGCACATGAATGCTAGCCAGGGAGGCAAACTCCAGCTCCACCATCTCCTCCAGTGATGTTGACAATGAATTTGTTACTTTTCCAGTCATTGAAGAAATTCCCCTTGGCGGACTTACTCCTTAGTTCTCTCACTCTCGTCTTTTTCCAAGTTTCCTATGTTTGACTCACTTATAGTTTTTTTTTATGTTGAATTACACTCTTCCAAGACATAAAATGGTTTTGAACGCCTGGTTTCCCTCCATGGACCGACCTCTTTTTTTCTTAGCTTTTGACTACCTTAGTTTCCCAGTACAGATAGGCTTAAACTTTATGGTTTCTCTTAATCATACTTTTCCTGTATTATTAATGAATTAGCTCAAATATATATATATATATATATATATATGTAAATTTCCAAAATATTAATATTAATATTTCACAATCTATTTATGTTAATATTTCTTGTAGAACATTTAGAAACTACCCCACACAAAAAGACATAACATAATTCAAATTAATATTAATGTGAAGAGATTTGGTTGACCCGCTTACAAATATAACATAAAAACATAGAAAATGAGAAACTAAACCAAATCCCCAAAAAGGATTTAGTAAGTATGCCGAGTCTTTGGTTTAGAAAGGAAACAAAGAAAGAAGATCGAAAAAATTAAAAAAAATAATAATAATAAATTGGAAAAAACGCCAATGAAGAAATAAGGCCAGAGCATATATCTTAAAGTTCGAGATAGAGAAAAAGTGATTAATAGAAAATGAGAAACTAAACCAAATCCCAAAAAAGGATTTAGTAAGTATGCCGAGTCTTTGGTTTAGAAAGGAAACAAAGAAAGAAGATCGAAAAAATTAAAAAATAATAATAATAATAAATTGGAAAAAATGCCAATGAAGAAATAAGGCCAGAGCATATATCTTAAAGTTCGAGATCGAGAAAAAGTGATTAATATGTCATAAACATTTCGTACTATGAGTAGATCCTAGAGATTGTGTTCTAAACATTAGATAAGATAAAATTGATAGGATCTTTGTATCTTTCAATTTATATGAATAATAAGTTAATAAGACAATCTCTTTGATAGAAAGAAAATAATATCTCTAATAAAAATGAGGACTCTCATTTGATCTTCATAACGAATATGGGATATTGTAGTGTGAGAGTCTCTAAATAGTAAATAATATCGACCACAATATCTTACACATAAATTGGTCACAAGGTATATTATGGTTAGTTTATATCCTTAGTTGTTGAGAATAAATCCACACTATCGAAGATGATAGCGATGCCTATGACATATTTGACTTCTAATATAGCTCAGAGTGATGATAGAATCATTCTCAAAATGAATATTACTAAAATAAAAATGATATACTTTAAGATAAATTGACTCTAGGCTAGTGAAATCCAAGTATATCTCATATTTTATCCATTGAAAATGTTGTTGAGAAAACTTTCCAAAGAGTTCCTTAAATTTCGTGATATGGCATATAGGATAAATTCCATTGGTGTACAACGTGTACTACTAAATTAGAGGTATTCTATTGGACTTGAACCATGACCTTTTAGTGATCTTTTCATTGAAGGTATTTGTTCAAACAGATTGAGATAACCCATAGGAAAACATATGCATAAGATATTCACTAAGAAATTCCTCAATAATTTTCTCTATGTATATCCATTTTAAATACATTTGAATCAAGGATAAAGAAACTTATGGTGGAATAATGCCAATATCAAAGCCAAATGAGTGTAGAATACTCATATCTTTACACACCAAGAGTGTTAGTATCCATGATTAACCACATACATGGAAGGTTGAAGTGAAAAAAGTGATACCTCTTTTTACCAAGACTAAATCATCTAGAAAACAAAACTAGAAGTACATTATAAAAGAGTGTTCATTTCAAGAGTGGTTTAATTTATTTATGAATGAAATCCTAGATATATTGTGACTATGGTTGGATGGAAAAATAACCATGGATTGCATAAACCTAAAACCCTCCTCTGATGGTTAGGAGGTTTTTACGGATGTTGAAATGACATTGGTGATTTGGGATGAAGATGTGGAGAGAAATAGTGAGGTATCCATGATCTACTGGGATGTGATTCATATTGAAGAGAAGGATGAATGGGAAGAGATTCCCCATGGGATCATGGATGAGGGAGTCATTTGAGAAGAGGCAAATATTAAAAATCCTAATCTAGCAATAGGAATGTATTGTATGAAAGGGATGTTGGAAGCTATAGATGATGGTGGTATTGATGTCATTTATGATGTTAGATGAATGTTTATGTAAGTGGGCGCAATAGTGTCTATGTTGCTAGCCTAAGGAGAACAAAGTCACATCCCAATTTTAGTGAAAAGAAAGATCTAGTGGGTGGCATGGCACAATTGTGGTGCATGGTAGAAAAACCCTTGATGACCTTACACGAGGTTCTAGGCGTGGACAAGGAAATGTCTAGGTTATTATGCAACTATGGAAATGGATGGTTTTTTGTGCATAGGGAAGGATGTAAACCCTAAATGTCTAGTAGCTCAAAAATCTATAATGAAGAAAAGTCCCTTTATCTTTCTATGCTTTCTATAGTTTTTCTTTAGCTTAATTGGCTAAGTTATCTTTTTTTGGCAATAAGTGTGTGAATAATTTATGCCACTTAAGCTATAAAGTGAATTAAGGTTAAAAATGTATGTTTCTTAAGTTATAAAGTGACTTAAGGTGCAAAATGTATGTCACTTACATTATAAAGTGTACCCCATTTTAATATTTTAAAACTTTGAAGAAAAAATATTTTTTGATGGGAAAGGAATGATGTTTATACCTAATGACAACATAGGTAATATATTTGTAATAGGGTCATTTGTGTATAATTATCAATTTCATATAATTAAATCTTAGACACATAACATAATATTTAAGATAATTATTTATGTTTCGCTATTTCTATTTTATGTGAGTCTGGTCCGATTTCATATTTAAAGACACGAAAGACGAGACTTGAACCTTGCTAGGGGATTCAACATCACCCCATTTTCATGAACCCCACAAGCCACTATGGACATTTTTACTTAATTTGCATGTATTAATATTATTGTTTTCATTAAGAGAAACATAAATCCTATCCTTCGTAACACTCAACTTGAAAAAATGATTACCCATTAAGACAAAATGTATGTGATGTAAATAATCTATTTTTTTATTTCTAAATGTATGGGAAGTGATAGCTAACTAAGATTACTAATGCAAGGCCTAAGTTCAAATCTCACTTTCTGCCATTATAAATAGGTCATAAAAAAATTATGAGATTATATTTCTCTTTTCCATTATACGAAATATAATATTATTAGCCAATTTTTATTGTACATTAAGAAGTAAAATGCATTATACAATCAAATATGAGAGATATGTGTAACATTTGTGTTTAATGATTATGTAATATGTTGTCTACATTAATCCAATATAATATTTTAAAAATAAATAAAATATAATTACCAAGTGTACTATATAGCATTTGTGCTTATTAATTAAAATATCAATTAAAATAAAATTTAAAAAATATCAATAATTAATTAATTTATATATATAGATATATAGATAAACATTTTTCCATATAGCTAGATCATTTCTACCATTTCAATATCCTCAAAATTTAAAAGAGATCATTGCTATATACTTAGAAAATCAAAATTTAAAAGAGATCATTACTATATACTTAGAAAAGAAATTTAGAAATTTTAATTACATCAAAATGATGAAAAATTATGAGTACACAATCATAAAATAAGAAAAATTTCAGCTTTTAATAAATGCAAAGGTAATTTATATAGTTATATTATTGAAATTAAATTTGAACAAAATGTTCTAGCTATAATTTTATTTTTGTTTGTTAATTTGTGCAGGACCTGCGATTAACCTGTGGCTTGAGAAACCGTGACTCAGGGGCATCTAAGCCGTCAAAATCACCCGGGGATCACACCCAACTTGAGCCACACCAACCCTTAACATGGTTGGATTTTTTGTCCCCGCAGGTTTCAAACCGGTGACTTTAACATCACGGAGTGGCTTAACAACACACTCCGTCACCGACTGTCCTACACCTCAGGGACTCTTTAAGCCTTTTGTTGCTTAAGCAAATTATTGTGTTTACATTGGAGTTTGTTTAAAGTTTTCATTTTCCCATAGAAAATTGTCTTTTGTGTTATAGCCATCAGAGTATTCTATCATATTTCTTTTATATAGTTCTCTGCACATGAGTTTTCAACACTTATTGGTTATAAATCTCTTGCCATTGGTTGAATTTTCAAGTCTAGAACAAATTTTCTCAAATAGTCAAGGTAATTTTTAGAAAACTCCATATTTCAAGTTGCTTACTAAAATTACTTAAATCTCTTTTTTAACGAGTTTAAAAGATGAAGGAAAATGTTTTTTTGTTTAAAATCATAATTTCTCTTTTGTTAAATTGCTAAATGGATTTGGAAATTGTAGAATATATAGACAATAAGGAATATTTATGTTGTCATTTTCATTTTTTAATTCTCCAGATAACATGCCTGGACCCAAAGGGATTCTTCCAGAACACCCAATCAATTTCCTAAAGGAAATAAACCCATTATTGAACCTGTGGAAAAGTTGTACATTGAAATGGAATCTACCCCTGAACAATTTGTTCTTGTAATTCAACTATACAAGCCATATACTAAGCCTGTGAGACTAATATACAAATATATAGAATTACACATTAGTCTTCAAATTCCCTTTCCTGGTTGGGGAGAAACATACATATGGATCAAGGAAGAGGATTACCCTGATGTGATTCCTCCCAGTGACCCAAACATGAGGAATTGTAATGCCATGGTGTTCATCAACATTAGAAGGTCTCATCTCCATTATGTTGCGATAAGGACTCCCATAATGCCTTGCTCAAAAGAAGTATAATAGATTATTACACATACTAATGTAAATATTGGAAAAATCATTAATGATGAGGGAATATGTATTGGCTCATATCAAGCCTTTGAGATTGAGAAATATTACAGGTTACATGAGACAAAGAAACACATGATCACTAGTTTTGTGGAACAATTCCATATGGAACATGACATTAAAAATATCCTTGCAAGTTGGTGGGTAGAGGATAACATGTTCTTTGGTGAAATATATGGAATATATGCCATGGTGAATTTAAGATACCCTTATATTTATGTAATGACTCTCATATGTAGACTCTATGGAGAGAAAAAAATGCATTCATTTCAAGGATGCTTGGGTACCATTGGTATATGCTATTATCACTGCTGGAAGTGTGTTCAATTGGGTTTCCATATTATCTCACTCACTTAACAGACCCATAGACAAAACAAATAAATCTAGATCCAAAGCTGGGGTTTTACCCACATTTTATATGGATTCATATCTGATGGATGTTATCTATGCCACTAATATTTTATTAGAATTTAACTGGAGTTGGCATATTCTAGAAGCCCATGTGCATGTTTATTGTCAAATAATGTGAGATAATAAGTACATGAAAAACTATGCTCAATTATGTGAAACATTCACAACATGCTTTGGAGGAATGAACTTCCTATGAGGGTTTCATAGATCAAATTTATTAGACTCACCATTTAAACATATGGTAAAGGAGGGGCATTTTTTGAATTGGATCGTCACTATTTTAATCCCAAGAAAAAGAGGGTGAATTGTAGAGCATCACCCTCCCTCCCTCCATCTGATTCACTAATTTTACATACCTTCTCTCCCTCTCTCCCTCCACCCCTTCACTTATTTTATACACCCTCTCTCTATCCCGTTGGAAAAAAATTGAACGGGATGGAGGGATGTTGATTTCATGCATCACACCCTTTCTCTACATTTTGAAATGGTTCTTACAACCATTTTTTCAAAGTGCGGGGGAACCACCTTCCTAGAACCATGAGTCATGGTCCACCTTCCACCTATACAATATTTCACCCCTTCCATACAAATAGCTCTAGATTTCAACCAAAAGAAATAGAAAAAGATCCCATGTGAGCTTTTGCAAAAGATGATCATATGCCACAATTTGACACTGTTGAAGTTTTCCCTATGAGGCCAAGATCATGGATTAAGTCTCCTTGTGGGAAACCACATGCTTTTGTTTGCAACTATAAATGATAAGTTTTATATCACAACCTATGTTGGGTTAATATTGACTCAAGCATAGGGTAGACAAGATAACCTTGATATTGTCATGATGGGTTTATCGTTGGTGGTTTATGGGTCCATGGTATTTTCCCATGGGATTATATGTGATGAATCCTATTTAAAGGCTTGAAGAACTCCATTGTAAAATTACTCAAGTGGCTTTGTGTTTGGCTAGCTTGGATAAGGTCAATATATATATATATATATATATATATCCAGACTTTCCAACGAGAGTGGTATGATGTTGAGATCCATGGTTGTTGATGTTGTGTGGATCTGTCACACGGTATAGTGCTTTGTAACCAATGCTAAGAGATCAATGAATATTGATCAACAACTTTGAAGATGTAATGTAGTGGTGGTTGAAGAGATGATAATTACATTGAGTTAAAAAGATGTGGTTTCTAGTTCTATGGAAGCAATAACATCTGGTTTTAAAGAGAAAACATATATGGAGGTGATGCCGTCTTGGATTTCAATCCCTCCAATCGATCTTAGCGTGTAACTACTTATGGACATATTTCAACTCGTTCGCTGAGTTCATCAATGGTGGAGGCTAGAGTCCTTCAATAAATTCATTATCTTCAATGAGGGTTTCCTTGGCTCCAATGAGGGATACAAGCATAAGAAAATCTGAGTAAGGGTTTTCTCAAGTCCAAGTAGGAGTTTTCTACATGTGGGGGACATGAGATAATTTTTCCTTTGAAGGATTTCAAATGGCTTGTAGCCAAGAGCGTGAGGAGGAAGAGGAAGAATATGTACATAGGCATTAGATAATTTCCACGAGGAAAATGGGTTACAAAGATTCAAAGATCCCAGAAAGGGTGTTAGGGTTTGGCTTGGAACGTTCAACATTGCAGAGGACACCACCAGGGCCTATGATGCAGAGGATAAAAGGATCTAAGGAAAGGTTTGTTAACAATTGTAAGAAATTGTTTGATCCACTGGTAGATATTGCGACCAGGTAAATTCTCTAGGTAGAAAGGAAACAAGAAAAAATGAGTTTTTCAGTTGAATGCAAGAGGGGCTTGCATGTCATGCATTTGAGGAAAATGACAGTTGTAGCGGTGATGAAGGAAGTAGAAGGAGGAGACAAGAAAGGAGACGTTTCATGACTACTTCAACAAATATGAAAAGGTCATGGAAAACATCATAATGCATGATCAAATCTCTCCATTGAAATCTCAAGGAGAAGGGAGACCCACATTCCCCAAGGTTTTGATTTGAAGAAATGAATGCTTCGATGTGAAAAGGAGAAAATATAAACAATGGTGATGATCAATTCACTATGGGAGAAAGTGTATGAGGAATGGAAAAATGGCAGAAAGCAGATGAAGTACTCGGTGAATGAGTGCTTGATTTGAATCATTGGATTTGGTGTAAATAGGGACGCATGTAAATATTTAGGTAGATGATTCTTGCATCATTTTCTCAGGCATAGAGTACAAATATCTTTATGGAGTTTCATTTTATCACATGTAAATGTCATATGGATGTAATACCTATTTAGGCATGCATACCCTTGGTTTCATGGTTCACTAGTAAAGTCTAGATGTAGAACTACGTTATAAGGGGTCATGTTACATTCCAAAAAACTTGGTAAATAAACTTTGAAGGGGGTAGGTGAATATCCCAAGTCAAGTTTAAAGGGGGGAATGCTAGTTTATGATTTACATGGTAGTAGGTTATACAAGTTAACCTTGATACAATCATGATGGGTTTACAATTGGTGTTTTACAAGCCCATGGTATTGGGTAAACCATGGTATTTTACCATAGAATTATATGTGATGAAGGCCATTTAAAGGATTGAAGTAATCCATTTTAAATTGTGGCAAGTAGCCTGGTGTTTGGCTGGCTTGGATGAGGTCAATAAAGATACATATCTTGAGTGCTGGTTTTCCCAATTAAGGGTTTCCAGGGAAAATTTTAGGCTCTTTGTATTATTATGTGCTTGTTGTGCTAATTTTAATATCATACACTCTACTGTCCTTAGAGGATAATGCCATTGGATACATTGATCCTTTAATCATGATCTATTACAAAGGTATCCAACACAACTCCTAGAGGGTGGTTTGTATGTCTCAACACTTGGAAGGAATTTCTTTGGGGGACACCAACCACATCAAAGGATTCATCAGTCACATTTAACAATAGGGTCTAGGTAACCTCATTGTCAAGGGACATAATAAATTCACATCTAAAATAAAACAAGAGATAGTAGAATTTATGAGAATGTTCACAATATCAAATGATCTATGGGACATGGGTATTACAACTTGAAGAATCTGGTCCTTCCTTAATGCAAGTACAACTTAATAAATCAAATAATTGGAAAGACAATACATGATTTAGGGGATAAAATAATATCTTCCTAGGGTGGGGTTGACCTAAATTCCTTAAACTACTTTGTTGGGTTTCTCTCGTGTGGGAGCTTGATTGATTCCATTGAGTTGGTTCATTGCACTTTGTCTCAGTGGTGCATCATCCTCATTTCTCTTCTTTCCACTTGTTCTAGGTGAGTTTTATGGAATAATGTTGATGAATATGCATTTTCTAAAATAGACCCCCTTGTAATGTCAATGTGGATTATGCATTGTAGAAAAAAGTGTTGTTCATTCTATGTCTTGCATGAGTGGCATGTTTGACATGTTTTGTCATTCTATTCCTCTTTGAAAATATTCTGTCTACCTATATCGCATCTCAACCTATGAAAATTAGTCATCATTTGAGCCATCACATGTTTCTCCCTCTAAGGCATATTGAAGGTGAAGCATTCTTGTAATTTGATTTTCCATGATGGGTTGAAGTGCTCGATATAAGAATCTAGGGTGAATTGAACTCAATAGCTTAGTAACCTATACTAGGAGAGTAGTGTTCCATGTGATGGACATTAGAAGGTGTGAATAGAAAAGAGATCCAACCCATGCCCCCAAATATTTGACGAAATGATACAACCTAAGTATGACACGTCCCTTAGGGGCCCCATGTTCATATCCTACGTGTCAAACATGTGACATGATAGGAATGTGTTTGAAAAGTCCTAAAACATGACATGTGCCAAACACATGTTAGACATGTGCCCTAGACATCTCTTGACATGTCAAACACCAAGGTGCAAAATTGAACTACTTTACTATCATTAAAATATGAATTTAAGAGCATGAAAACATTTGATATATTAGAAATTTGCATTGGCTCACACACAAAATTCCCTCAACATTGGATGATTGCAAAATTAGAAATTGGAAGAGAATCATTGGGATCTATATACTAGCAACTAAATCCACAAGTCCATCAACATTGGATGGATACAAAGAGAGAGTTTGGAAGAGACTCATTGCATTGTAAATACTAGAAACTAAATCCATGTACAACCTAGGCCCTTGTGTGTTGAAAGGAAGTTGAAAAATATATTGTTTGGTAGATACTTTTTCATATTTGACATGGAAGAGAAATTTCAATTAATAAATGGCTTCAAGCATATGAACATAAACTAGTAACTTGTAACTAGTTTCTAATTTCTAAAAAAATTGGATCTTTATGTCTATATTTTACATTTGTATTTGTAATTTGTAACTTAAATATCTTATATAAAACATGTGCCCCATGTCTTATTTCTAAGGTTTATGTGTCCCATGTTTGATACTTGTTTCCACGTGTCATCCATATCTCAAGTCCTAGTGTCATGTGACTTAGGATACAACCAAAAGAGATGTTTTGGGGTTTTGGCTCACCCATTGCACTAAGGGAATTGCGGGTGGAAACATGCTTTATTTGGTTCCACCATTGGTTTCCAAAATTTTCTCACAATGAAAATATAGGGCTTCTACTTGGATTTAGCTATTTTGTTATTCTTCTTTAATTCCTTCTTGGCCGCAGTCTTTTCCCTTTTTGAACTATCATATCCTGTAACGAATGATAGCCAAATATAATACCCCCGTGCCTATAAAAATACTTTCATCCTTCCACTCCATAGTTCATACTTTAAACAATTCTGACCATTAAACAATGGTACTCCATTCTCAGAATAATCCATGATCT
>CBVK0102234085.1:0-10299 GCA_900067695.1 Picea abies
ACAGGCCCCCAACACTCACCTGTGACTCGTCCCAAGTCACTCAGGTCTGGCCAATTCTGCTTCAAGTACCTTGAGTTTTTCTCAAGCCACTTCGACCTGTTACTTTGTGATTTCCTCCTACTTGAAAAACTCCTGGATGATTGTGTTATTGACTGATCCTTCTAGGCATTGCTCTACTATAATCAAAACTTGTTGTTGCTCTATTCCTTGGTTCTCAATCTCTAAGAACAATTGACATGCCTTATCCTACAAAGGTTGAAGTTGCTACATTACTTCCATGACCTTGCTCTGGATCATGTGGATATGTTGTTGTGCGATGCGTTGCTCGTGGGATCGCTTCATTTTATGTATGGTCGGTAGAGCCTTCAACTACATCTGAAGTCTATTTTCCTCTTGCTTCACCTCCTAGAGTGGTGACTCTAGTTTATGGAATTTTGGGTTCTTGGTCAAGATTTCATGTATATGTCCACTTTTGTTACTTAGTTGTTTGCATTCTTCAGTGATTTCTTTGATCCTTTCTACTGTACCACAGGCAGTTATTTCTCGTTGGTCGCGCTCTTCTTGTGGGGTTCTTGGGATGATCTGAAGCTCTAAGTTGAAGACTCTTTGTTACAGTTGCTGAATAACTTCAGCAAGCTTCATTGCCTAACAATATAAGGGTTCTTCGGCCTTTTGTTCTAAGCTGGTCACAGAGCAGAATGCTTTGTTGACAGCTTCTTCGATCCCAATTTGCTTCGCAAGAAGTTGCTCCTTCTCCTTTTGGATCTTTGCACATTCTTTATCAAACTTCTATTGTATGGCCTCCTTCTCTTGTTGTGCAGCATGGTACTGCTCTATGATTTCCTTGTGTGCATGATTTAGGGCCTAGGTGGCCTGCACTGTTACTTCTTCTGCTTTTCGAAGGTGTACTTTGACTAGGTCGAAAATCCTGTGAAGTTGAACTGACTCGTCTCCGGCTTCAAGTGTTCCCTCTGGCATAGGTGTAGTGGAGACTACATGGTTAGACTAGAGGGCTCGTTGTAATCCTTTGAGCTCGACTTCGATTATTTCATACATCATCTGTTTCTTGGCCTCTTGCTTTTCTGTAATTTCTTCTATGTATTCATTCAAAGTTGTAAGGAGAAAGCTGAAGTCATCGGGGTTGAGTGTGGTCTTCATCTTGGTCATGGTCTCTTTTTATTTCATCTTAGAAGAAGACTTTGAAGGTGACCCTTTTGTCTTCTTTGGAACTTTGAGTTCATCTCTTGCTTGTTGCTCAACTTCCTCTAATTCTTCATTGTTACCTTCTTGATCGGGTGTGAAGGAAGTTGTCTTCGCAGAGTAGGTATCTACATCCTGAACCTCTTCAGGCTTATTTGTTTCCTTCGTCATCATTGTCTTCTTCATCTTACTAGGCCCAAGTGTGTCTTGCACAGCTTCTGGGCTGTCGATATCTGAAATGTCTGTTGGATATGCTAGAACAAGGAGGTCCATCGACCATTCCTTGGTGATTTCTTCTAGGTCTTCTTCATTCATTTTATAATAGGACTGGAGTTGTTCCTGGTGTTCATCAGCACATGGAGTTAGGTAGATAAAGTGGCGGTCCACACTGAACTTTATCAAAGGTTGGAACCTTTGTAAAGTGTTTGGGGTTATGAGAAGTTCACCCCCTATAGTTTCTTTCAGTTGGTTATAATATCTGTGAAAAATGGCATTTGACTACCACTGCTTTCTCATGTCCATCGAGTACCACAAGATACTGAACTTCATAGCTAACAGTTTGAATGGAGTGAGATCTAGGAAAGTTGAGCCTTCCGGTAGCTCCCATGCAACAAAGGCAATCAATATTAGCATCCAACTGAAATGGAATTCATGCCCCTGGTCCTAGGCTTCTCTATAGTCAATTTCAAGCTGATTGACCAAATACTTTGCCCAATTCATCTGGATTCCTTCTGCACATTTTCCAATGAGGTCCACTATGAAGCTTGATACTTGTGTAGGTCTATTCTTACGGACCAACTTCCCTTCTATCAGCTAACATGCTAGGTGCACTGCGCCACTCTCAATAGAGGCTACCTTGTAACCTCACACACCTTTTTCAACATTGCCATATGCCTCTTTAATCTTCTATGAAAGTGCACGGTCCACAGTCTTCCCATGATAATACTCATGGGGATCAAGGATCTGCATGCTAAGCCCGGTAATCCTATTGATCAATGTTGGATCAATAGATATGTGATGTTTCACCCACAGGTATCCTCCATGGTAACTTGCTAGTACTAATTTCACATAAGAAGTCACCTCCTGATGTCTGCCAAAGTGCAGTATTTTCATGACGTTGAGCATAGTAGACTATGCAAGGTTCATTGTCCATTGATGACAAAAAATCTTCGAATTGTGGCCCTTAGTCTTTGTTAATTACTTAGATGGTGTGAGCATGCTGTAGGATTTACGGTCTCCCAGGTTGAAGTCACAAAACTTCAATGTTGTAACCTTATCTTGATCTGTGTGGTAGGTGCGAACTCCTTTCGGTAGATATGTCATGATTAGGGTGTAGTCAAAGTCTTGAGGGAAATTGTCCCTATTAATCTCACCACTTAAATGGGGAATGTAAGTAGGAAGAATGGTTGGCACTATCCTCGTGTTGGCTACGTCATGTCTATGCTTATTTCTTGCCTCTGTGTTGGCTCAGGATGTTCCATCTTGAGCATTCGATGGGGAGGCTTCCACTCCTCTCGATGATGAGGCTTGGACTCTGGTGGACATTCCTCTTTCCAACATGACTCTTTATGTCCTTAAGCTAGCAAATACTTCTCTCACCGATTCTTCTATTGCGCTAAGCTCGTCAGACATGTAAGCTCAGGGTCATTGTTTTGGGTTGTCAATGGACTGTCGATACTGTAATAGAGAGTAAAGATGGAGTAATCACTATTTCACAATGTGGTTTTTCTATCATCTCAAGTTCTTAGTTGGAAAAAGTGTCTTCCAAGCATGGTGCGACGAAATAAGTAAGTAACTCTACAACAGACTGCTTGCAATGGATATGAAACTTCCATGACCATTGATCTATTCGTTAAGGTGAGGTCCAATGGTCTAATGGTAACCCATAACTTCTTTTCGATCCGTTCAGAGTGGCGGTCGAACGGGTATATCGGTTCCAATGACTATATTCCTTCATCATGGCGAAGTACTCTATGTTGTTGTTCTGATATCTTGGTGAAGCTCCAATAATGCAACTCTTCATGCTACGAAGTGTCCTTTAGAACCTCTTGTAACCTTAAAGTATTAGCCCTTTTCTTTCTTAACTTCCTAGCCTTCTTCCCGATAAGTTTCATGTTAGTAATGCTTTTACCATTCTGATGTTTATCTTCTGTGGTCTTAGTTACTTCGCGCTGTGAAAAATATTTCCTAGGGTTCCTTGATAATACCTCTTTTTTATTAACAATAGCTAACTTGATCTTCTACAGATACTCAAGTTTTGTCTTAGCTTCTCCATCAGAGGTACTAATATTAAATATCTACGATCTTCTCTTCTGTTTTTCAATCAAGTGCACGATCCTTCTCGTCATAATGTCTTTTAATTCTTGTTTCTTCTGTTCCAAAACTTTTTCTTCTTCTCTTTGTCTAGCATGTTCTCTATCAATCCAGGGTTTCCCTATGAGCATCATAAACGAGGAGTTGTCTTCAAAAAATTTAATGATCTCAAAGTCTTTCTCTGTCGAAGTTCCATTGATAGTCATAGGTATCCGGGTGAGCCTTCCACATAGTTTCACTAGATTTCCTCTGAAGTAATTTGTTCCTCCTAGGGAAGGGGTCATGATAGGATTTCCTATAGCTTCCCAAGTTATTTCTAGCATAATGTTCACTTGTGTTTCTTCATCAAGTGTACAATCAATGTCAAATTCCCCTATTCTTGCTTCGATTTTCTCCTTTTCTTTGAAGATCTATGATAAAATAACACGTCGGTGGTAATTCAAGGTATCTTTCATCCATAGAAATATATTTTCTGATTCTTTCTAGGTTTCTTCTATAATCTTTGTCTCTTGATCTCCCCTAGGGTTTTCTTGTTCAATATTCATCTTTTCAAGCCTAGCAATCATTCTAGGGAAATCCAATACTTCATGGTCCATAGCCTTACAATAGAGGCAATTAGATCTCCTACCAGGGAATTCCTTAGCAAGATGTCCTGGTCTTCTGCAACTATAACAAAGGGTTAATCCTCTCTTTCTCTTAAATGATCCCCAATTTCTTTTGTACTGCGCACCAGGATCATAGTAGCTATCCTGCAATTTTTTTTTTCTAGGATCCTGCATCCACTTGTTAGTCTAGACATTCTTTCTATGCATAGGTATAACATATCTATCACTATACTTATCAGATCTATTCATATTCTATCACTATACTTATCAGATCTATTCATATAAAACTTTCTTTCATCTAACAATCCCCTAGTTTTCAAGCTAGGACATAATCTATAAAAAATACCTAGATCCATGCTCTAGAAACAAAAAATTCCACTTGTATTACTTTTACAAAGCACCAAGATTTCATATCTAGAACTTTCTTACCTTTATCAGAGCACAAACCTTACATATCTAAGACTTGTAACAATTCTTACCTTTATCAGGGCATAGAGCTCACAAATATTACCTTTTTCTTGCAGATCTAACCTCTTTCTTCACAGATGTTACTTATTTTCTTCAAATATGACCTCTCTTTCTTCAGATCTGACCTATTTCTCTTCATATCTAACCTATTTCTTGGCACAAATCTTCATAGGTCAAACAAAACACTACGCACTAGGGCAACAGATCTACGCACAGAGCTTATTTCACACTAAGCTTCTTCTTCTTCAGTTCCCAACAATCACAATTTTGGTCTCGACAATGGAACCATTTGTTGGCACAGGGGAAGACCTAGTGTTCAATTCTCAAGAGAGAACCAACAAATCCCTAACTACCAACCCTTTCAGCAACACTTGCGAAGCAGATGAAGTCTCATTTGGATTTGCCTCCTTATATGCAAATGTATGCAGTTGTCAATGTTGAAAATTTGAAATTTTATGAGCCTCCTTTGATTGATGATCAAGGAGAGCATGTTCATATTCCTTATATAGATTATTTATTGCCAAAATACCTTACAGAACTGCATGAAGACACAATCCTTGACAGGAGGATGAGAACTTCAAAATGAGGAAATGTGGAATACCTTCGAGTTGGTATTAAGGACACAAATCCAAGCAAGGCCAAGTGGATTGAGATTGGTAAGGTGAGGGAACTATACCCTCATCTTTAGATAGACTGAAAGTAGTCTTTTGGAGGTCCAAAATCTTCCCAATGGGGAGGAGTGATTTAGGGGATCAAATTTTTCTCAAACTTCAAAGTGCTCGAAATTGCTTCAAAATGAACAGAGACTTAGGCCTCATCATCAAAAACCCAATGCAATTTGAACAAGTTCAAACATACATTGTATGAGTGAGATATCATGTTCTGTCTGATTTTCCAAACAGGCAAAAATGATGACTGTACAGTCCGTACAGATGACGTGGCAGAGGCCATACACTGGCGTGGATGACCATACATATGATGTGGCAACAGCTGACATGGCATGATGGTGACTTGGGTGAATTAGATGTGGACATGTCTCCTCATTTTTATGAATGAAATGGTGCCACGTGGCCCAGTCGTGGGCGGCCACGTGGCACCCCCTTTTGTTGGCATTTGGCAAAATTTTGGAGTCCACAGGACTCGACCTTGTGACCTCCAAGTAGGGTAGAGTCTTGGAAAAGGCCACCAACAGGTGCTCCACCATAGTGTTTCTTAACACTATACAATGCTAAAATTATTTAAGTTTAAAACTTTTCCATTTGGGCATGGGGTTGGGGCTGGGGCTTAGCCCCAACCCCCGATTGCTAGCACTTTACCATATGACCATGCCTATCTAGAACCACGCGCGCACCCAAATGGTCACATCCGAAACTTGTCTTTATCTCATGCCACGGTGAAACTTAGCCCCGGATTTGCACTGGGACGTGGCCATATGCCCCCCCATGCGCCCAACACCTCCGACTTTGGGGGCCCAAGATCCTCTAATGGTGCGACATTTTGGCACCAATCTCAGAATGTGCGCATGTGTTGAGTTTAGAGATAGGAAAACAACCAGAAGCTAGGTTTGACACACAGAGCTGTGTTTTGGCTAACCAGAGACAACAAGCTTGAAGGGGAAAACTTCTAGGAAGCATATCTTCTTCATTGTTTGGCCAAACCAGGTGCCGAAAAATCCCAACTAGGGGTTTTTGGATGTTTTGGAGATATTGGAGCCATCTATTTGGCATTTTGAGCATTGTAAATCACTGGTTTTATTACTTTGGTAAAATAATATAAAAGATCCATTGGGAACTGGACTAGGAGATGTAGCCCAAGAGAGGGGTGAACTCCTTTATCATTTGTTGTATTATGTGTTTACTAATCACTTTTATTTTCTGGTTATTATCTACACCTTGAATGTGAAAGTTCTCTAACTTATGTGTTTTCAAATTGATCCTTTTTCCTAAGCACTCTTAATTTAAAACTTGCAAATATTTCAAAGTTACAAGCCTCTTCATTTTTAGATCAATAAGTGATCACCCATGACCTGTATAATCCATATCAATTATAATCATTATCATCCCTAGAAAATATAACCCCTTAACCTCTATAATCCCTTATCCATATAATTATTAACCTTTATAATTTCCAATTAATCATATAAACTATATTTCTTATAACCCTTAAGAAATTTAACCCCTAGCTCATTTTAACCATAACTTATATAACCATTATACCCTCAAATATTATCATGTATAACCATTAAACCCTATAACCACTAAGCCATATAGACTATAACCCTAAATCACAATAGTTTTAAACCCCTATAACTAATACAACATTAACACCTAACCCCTTAAAATTAGGAAAATTAATCCATAACCACTAACACATAATTACTAATTACGTTAATCATTAACAACCATAATCTATAAATTGAATCACCTAAATCACCCTAATCCTTACATATCCTCAATTCCAAAACTACTAACACTTATAAACCTTAATCCCTAGAAATCATATAACTACAAACCTATATATCATATAGCCCGAACCCATGTACATTGTATAACCCCTAACACTTAATCTTTATAACCATAAACCCTAACACCCTAACCCATAATCCCTATTACTTTTGTAAACTTGAATGTTGATAAAACTAACTCACAACCTCTTTATTCCCAAATCTCGATAACCCAAAACAAGTATAAAACATGTGACTTATATAACCTCTATAACCCATAATATGTATAACCCCTATAAGGCTTACCCCCCCATGCTTATATCCTAACTAGAACAACCTTTAACTAATCCTTATAACCCTCAAATATTATACCCTAAACCATATCACATCTATCTCATGTAATTCTTATAATCACTATTTACCTTAACCATTATCCAATGATCCCCATAATATTTAACCCATATCACATCTATATCCCCTAACCCTTAGAATCCATAACAATTAAAACCGCCATAACACTTTAACTCTATAATATTAAACCCCTATCACCTAACCCCCAAACCCTTTGAAACATAATACATAATGTATGGACATTATAATTCCTAACACTTGTATTCATTGTAACCTCTAATTCATAACCCCTAACTGTCAATTGTTAGAACCCATTTAACCCTAAATGACTAATCCATGTAATTCCTAACTAGTAGAATCATGAACACTCTATAAATATATCCTAGGGACTAGCTGGATTTATGTTTGTACTTATAAAATATATATCCTTGCAACAATCGTAGACCAATTTCATCACCTAATTCCTATAGATTTTACATTGTCATCCATAACACCTAACCTTTATAACCTTAGTTCATATAATGCTTACACCTTGTAATTCATGTAACATATATGTCTCAATAGCTAAATCATAACCCATTTCAAGTTTATATCCCCTATTACATATAACGCTAATCCGTAGAAACCCTATAAAACATAACCCTAAAACCTATATTCTTTGAACTATATAAACTCTATAGCCCATAGAACCCATAACACTCACAACCCGAATTTGAACTATCATTACTATCCCTTAAACAATATTACACTTATCAACCTTAACCCCTATAACCATTAAACCCTAAAAAATATAACATTGAACTAACCCCAATAACCAAATCACCTCTAACTATATAACTCTTAAATCATTCTTATAACCCTTCATCCCTAAAATCTATAATACCTATACCTTAAATCTAATGTGCATAAACCCTAACTACCCATTTACACAACAAAATTTATAACCCTTATGACCCCTAATGAGTATAAACCCATATAACCCTTAAGTCCTAAAACTTATAATTGCTAACCCAAGACCTATATAATCCATATCACTTACAATCACTATCATCCCTAACAAATATAACCCCTTAACCTCTATAATCCCTTATCCATATAATTCTTAACCTTTATAATTCCCAATTTGTAATCATATAAACCTTATTCCCTATAAACATTAAGGAATTTAACCCCTAACTCATTTTAACCATAACCTATATAACCATTATACCCTTAAATATTATAATGCATAAACATTAAACCCTATAACTTCTAATCCATATAGACTATAACCCTTAACCAAAAAAGTTGTAAACCCCTATAACATTAATACCCAACCCATGATAATTAGGAAATTTAAACCATAACCACTAACCCATAATTACTAATCATATTAATCATTATCTCTCTTAATCTCTAAATTCAATCCCCTCAATCACCCTAACCCTTACCTATCATCACTTACAAAAATACTAGTAGTTATAAACTTTATTCCCTAGAAATCATCATTAATGCCAAACTTCCATCACCTATGGTCCCAACCCGTGTAAATTTTATAACCCCTAACACTTAATTTGTATAAACCATAAACCCTAATACCCTAACCCACAATCCCTATTACATCACTAAGCTTGAACATTGTTAACCCGTAACTTGTAACCCATTTATTCCCTAATCTTGATAATGCATAACAAGTATAAAATGTGTTACTTATCTAACCTCTACAACCCATAATATTTATAACCCTTATAAGACTTACCCCTTAACCACTATAATAGATATAAACCATAAGCCTTAACAATACTTAGAAAGTATCACACTACAAAACTAACATTTATAACTCTTAATATCTAATCCTTATAACCCTTAACCCACTCTCAGATATACCTTAATCCTTACAACAATTAACATTAAACCCTCTAACATATGTCAAAAATAATACATATGTTATATAACCACTAATTACTATCTCAAACCAACATTATTACCCTTCCGTCCCTAAATCCTAACTAGAACAACCTTTAACTAATCCTTATAAGCACCAAATCTTATCTCCTAAATTATATCACATCTATCTCATGTAATCCTTATAATCCTTATTTACCCGATCCACAATCCCATTATCTCGTAGCCCCCATAATATTTAACCCATATAACTTATATATCCACTAACCCTTCGAATCTAGAAGAATTACAACAACCATAACAATTTACCTCTATACTATTTAACTTCAATAACCTAACCACAAACCCTTTCAATAGGACCCCTATAAACCCTAATACCTATTTCCATTGTAACTTCAATCACCCTAACCCTTACCTATCATCACTTACAAAACTACTAGAAGTTATAAACTTTATTCCCTAGAAATCATCATTAACTCCAAACCTCCATCACCTATGTCCCCAACCCATGTAAATTTTATAACCCCTAACACTTAATTTGTATAAACCATAAACCCTAACACCCTAACCCATAATCCCTATTATGTCACTAAGCTTGAACATTGTTAACCCGTAACTTGCAACCCATTTATTCCCTAATCTTGATAATCCATACCAAGTATAAAATATGTTACTTTTCTAACCTTTATAACCCATAATATCTATAACCCTTATAAGACTTATCCCTTAACCTCTATAATATGTATAAACCATAAGCCTTAACAATACCTAGCAAATATCACACTACACAACTAACATTTATAACTCTTAATATATAATCCTTATAAGCCTTAACCCACTCTCAAATATACCCTAATCCTTACAACAACTAACACTAAACCCTCTAACATATGTCAAACATAATTCATATGTTATATAACCTTTAACTACTATCTCAAATCAACATTATTACCCTTCCATCCCTAACTCCTAACTAGAACAACCTTTAACTAATCCTTATAAGCACCAAATCTTATCTCCTAAATCATATCACAT
>CBVK0102234095.1:0-11190 GCA_900067695.1 Picea abies
GAAAAGAACTGTAAAACATTGCATCAGATAACTTAACAATAGATTTAATAACTTTTACTCATTACAACATCCATTCATGAAATGAGATAGGAAATAGTTCTTCTCCACGTCCAATCATACATGCATTTGATGAAAACATAAACTTATCTTTGGTCCAGAAGGACTTCTCAATTAAAGGTAGCCTGGAAATAGTTCTTAACAAAACCAAAAATGAAATTTTCTTGCAACAACCATCAACCTTTGACTAATCAGTTGATGCTCTTATTTATAACATAAATTTAACTAAAAATAATGACTAAAGTGCAGACGAGTAAA
The DNA here is from genome assembly GCA_900067695.1 of Picea abies. NCBI lineage: Eukaryota > Viridiplantae > Streptophyta > Pinopsida > Pinales > Pinaceae > Picea > Picea abies. Next base: position 316 of record CBVK0102234095.1, read on the forward strand.
AAAAAACTCACCACGTTGCATTTTCTCCTAACAGTTTTTCTAAGAGTCATCTCAAGATATCACTTAAAAGGGTGACTCTTCTCATAATCTGACCAACTGATGAACAATTCCCCACAGGTGTTGGCATATGGGAATCCGTGTTGTTCCATCGGGGCTGCTTGAATCTCCCTTATATCTACCTCATGTGCCTGATACTTGACTAGACTGACACATAATTGTTGTAGCATAGCCCGAGAATTGATCGGGTGTTCCATAAACTGTTGCACCTGTCCTTGCGCTCTGTCGGTTACCTTTGCTAGTCTTTCAGCCCATGATGAATCTTTCTTGGTGTGCAATTCGACTATGTTGCGCAAGTCGACAAATTCATCGGGTGTGATGAACTTGGGTAGTCTGATATCCTCCATTGCCTTGTTGATTTTGACCCAGTTTCTCTCGCACCTGGACCATTTCTCTTGGATTTCTCGGTGATATTCCCACGCCATATTTTCCGAATACTCAGAGGCATCTTTCCTGAAATCAAAACATAAATATCCTTTTAGAGACCTCGTATAGAGCAATGCTGGGGAAAAATATATGTATGAAGTGTAAGCATGAAAAATCCAGACTGGTACATACTTGTAAAGCTGGCCAAAACTGGTTATTTGATACTTACAGGATCTTGGAAGCTTTTGAATTTCTCATCTCACTCTCCTGGATGCTCTGAACTCCTTTGCGCATAGAATGGTCTTGTTTATGAATAGCTCAAAAGAATTTAAACGGGGAAGAACCTATTGTGTCATATCAAACAATTAATTTGGGTTATGAGTGAAATCCAAATGGAATCTGTCATCGTATCTCTATCATTCAATTCATCGTGCATTGACGACAGAGGCACGAAGGGTGATGTGTTGTATCGGTAAATTCAAACGGTCCTTTTGATTCGCGCATGAATTAGAAACTAATGTGATATTTGGAATTAATTGGTCCCTTAAATTCTCCATATCAAAATGTATCTAGCGCTAAAACGTCCCATCGTGTCACTCTCTTAGTGAGAAGATCGGGGATCGGGGATGTGTGGTGAATGTTTTCGTTGGTATCCTTCTGCGAAAAAACTTCGATGTCGATCGATTTCGTCGTACAGTGCTGACGTGGATCGTATGTTTATTGAATCTGGCAAAGATACATGGCTGATGAGGATAGGTGGTTTGATCATGTATATCAATTGAAGTCGGGGATTTCAACAATATGCGTGTGTTAAAATCAACCTGGGATTTCCAATGACGAAAAGGTATCAGTGGTCAGCGATCGAGGAAAAACTATTATGTTTTCTACGAAACTATTTTCTCTAAAAATCGTCGATGTCGAAATGCTTCAGGGATCGAATGTCATCAATATCCTTGTGTAATTATTTCCATGAAATAAATATTCCTTTTTCCAATGCCAATGAAGATCAGCGCTTGGTGACTGCAGTTTTACTCGAGTGATTTTCTTTCATCTTTTAAAACTTTCTGATGCTGAATTTGGATGCATCGGGTGAAACGTTTTTTAGTTGTTGATTCTTATTGATACGTTAAGCCTTTTAAGTCATGGGTTTTCATAGATTCAAGAAAACTTTTAAAGACTTAATGAGAATCAAAATGGTAAGCAAACGCAACATTTTTTCACAATGAAGATGAATCATACAGTGCAAAGAGATTAAGTGGTACCCAAAAAGTAAAAATTGACATAGAATTTTTTGGGTGTGTTGAGTGCTCAACATAACCCATCGAAGTGACTCTATACCAGAATACTATGATAAAGAAAGGTTTGAATTTTTGATTACTTGTAGTTCATTGAAATCATTGGAGTCTGAATGGTCGAAGTGACTCACCACAGAGAATTTTGATAGAGAACTCCGACCAGAGAAATGTCTGATGATTTACAGGGAGTTAAGCACCTGACAAGATAAGAACTTGGTCATGGCATTTGGTCTTATGGAAAGATAACGCCTGGGGTTTTGAAGTCTTAGAGATAATAGGGATAAGCACATGGATATAACACTTGATTACATGGAAATAAAGAGGCCATCGAGAAATGTTTTAGTGCCCAGGGAAAAAAAGTGCTCGAGATTAATGTTAAAGGAGTCTAGATTAGATCTGAAAGGTTCTTAAGGTAATCACTCTTATCACGAAGACAAATAGTAGACTGACAATTTAATAGAGAAGTCATGAAACTTTGTTAGAGGAGGATTTTGGGCCCGAGTTAAGAATTAAGAGAAACTCGAATTCTGGAGCTACTGCAGAGTTGATCTAAACTTTGCACTAGTGGGACAAACAAGTCGGGAGGTCATCACAATCAATCATGCTAGTAATACTATCAAGACATGTCAAGGTATGAAACTTTGGTTTTACAAACTATATATGTTAGTTTGGTATTATATTAATGCATATATGGAAATAATGGTTCAATGCATATGGCATGCACTTGATATAAGAAATATGGTCAAATTATTTAGTTTGTTAAATATCAAAACTTTAATATAAGATTTGGAATATTCGTATGAACATGCGCACTAATATGGATATCATATTGCACAAGGTTGAAGTTATATGTTCGTGATAAATTTCAATTTTCAAATGGTATAAGTTTTATGGTTGACATATCTCATAAGCATGAGTTTAAAGGTTATGTGATTTGGTTTATGATGAGGTTCAAATGTGCATGAATTGAAATACATTGAGTTTGGGGTTTATGATGAGGTTCAAATGTGCATGAATTGAAATACATTGAGTTTGGCATACACATATGTTATTGTGGATGATTGGAATATTGATGTGATGGGTAATAGTTGGCCATGCATTGAATGAGAAAGGACATAGGCATTAATTCCCACAGGCCTACGCTTTACCACCTCTTGCTAGCTAGGGTTATTTTCATTTCATTTGGTTTTTGGTCTGTGGAGGAAGAGTTACAACTCATCTTTGGAAAACATCCTCTTGTTTGTTGCTGCAACCATCTCAACCTCCATAGCTGGTATAAAAAGTGATCTTGGACAAGCTATGTACTCACTAGTCTATAAACATCTTTTGCAAAAATTTTGTAAGCTAATGAAGTAGCAATCGTTCTGAATTAACTGGTAATCAATGTGGAAGTATTTATTTTCCCTTCTCTTTCTCATGAAGAATAAAAAAAATTGAATGTTGTTCGATGGTTTTACTTGCAAAAGAAAAGAATGTTTTGTCACCCTCTCATGTATGCATTACTCCTCTGAATTCATATTATCATTTTTTGTTTTCCTGAGGATTTGTTTGAAAAGAATAACGGGTTGTGGAAGAAGAATGAATAATGGGTCAAACCCATTTTTGTTATAGTTGATATATGTCAAGTCTTGGCTTGGGATTTGAACTTGAATTCATAAATGGTCTGTTTATTACTAATATGGATATGTGACTATCATTTGATAGCACACTCTATTTTCTTGGGTTCGAACCTTGGTATTATGAAAGAATTGTATGTGACTATCATTTGATAGCACGCTCTATTTTCTTGGGTTCGAACCTTGGTATTATGAAAGAATTGTTTTAAGTTGCATGCAATTCCAATGAAAACTATACACGTTATGGTCATGTCCATTCTCATTTTGAAATGGAAAGTTTTGATTCAAACTCATAGTTTATAGCAGAGTTATGGTTTGTATTTCATTTCGGAATCATTATAAAACCATGCACATCTCATGGTCGTCCTTACTCCTATTCTTTGTTGAGGTTGTGTGCCTTTTGATTCTATTGTTGTCTATAGCACTAAATCCATTATTCCTTTTGGTTACATGTACCTGAGTACCCTTTGTTCCTTAAGTTCGAACCACTACTGGTATCGATGATCTTGTTTAATATTTATATGGTATAACTTATTACAAATCAAGTTCATTTCCCATTCAATTTGTAGCTCTATTCTATTCAAATTCTTGGATAATTAGACAAAGTAGTGGTCATTTCATTTTGGAAAACAAGAGCTACACCTAGACACTTACTCAATTCATTATTATATGATAAATGTCACACCCTTATGACTACAATACTAAGTCTGATTTGACTTTCTATCCTGTGCATTATTTATTAATCAACAGTCCCAAATAGCCATGATTATGAGAGTTGGGTTCTCCTTAAAATAAGTAATATTGGTCGAAATCATTCTGAGTTGTCCATTCAAGAGGTTTTCAATGTTAAATTCTGACACAGGGTTTGAGTTTTTAAGTATAAAGAGCAGATACATATTTGGCAACGAATATAAAGGTTTAAAATGGAAGTGAAAGTTTTATTTTTTATTACATAAACTAGGAATTTACCCCTCAATATTTATCATTTTCCATCCATTATTATTATATCTTCCCATTCATATTTCATTTTAATTTCGTGTCATTCTCCCCCTATTTATGTGTTTAAAAAATGATTAAGAGAAGCCATTTAAGGAGGGTCTATTTATGATTTGTTCATTATAGAATATTTGTATATGGAATTGAAATTATTTTATACTCAAAGGATGATATATGGACACATTTTCATGTAGATTTGGATTCTTTAAACTCATATCATTATGCAATTTGAGAATGTAGTTTAGACAAAAGGAATAATCTAAGCATACATAGATTGTTTTGAGGAATTGTTTAGGAATATTATAAAATAACTACAAATGGATCATTAGTTCTACAATGAAAAACTATACGGTTTTATGAACATATATGATTGACCGTGTATGAACATTGAACATAAGTTTCTCAAGTATTCCTGTCATTTCATATCAGTTTTCACTAATTGCATTCCCTTTCTCATATATCTCTGTCATTATTTATTCATTTTTCACTCATTTCCCTTGTTCTAATAAATAATAGATTGTTCATATGAAGAAAATTTTGCAAAGCATTGTAAAATTCATATTTTTGAAAGAACAATAATGAGAAGGATGCCCATCAAAATGTGGTTTTTCTTCCCTATTTACATTTATTCCTATTCATTGTTGCCTTGCATGCTTGAATTACTTTGTCATTTTCAGATCCATGGCTAAATCATTTTGAACAAAATTGTAATAGATGTTTACTATAATGTGTCTTGTATTTTACTAATTGGAATGATGATGCATATAGATGATATTTTTTTAGTCGAGGAAGTAATAGGAATGGAAACAGAAGTAACAGAGGTAGAAGAAGAAGAGTGCCCAATGTGTTTTGGCAACAAGGAAGAAACAAGAAAATAAGATTTTCAATACATTTTGATGTTGATTCTGAAGATTTTAACTAGATGGTACAAACCATGTATAAATTAGCTATATAAACCTCATTAGACATCCAACATTGCCACAAACTCAAGCTCCTCTTGATCCTCCCCTACAACCACATCCTAGTATTGTTTACTTCCCTGAACCTCCTCTACAACCAGCTAATGGTGGCTGGGAAAATAAACTCATAAATCCTCCTTCAGGAATAGCTCATTGGCCTAATAATCCTTTACCTCCACCTCCTCCTCTACAATCAATGCCTCATGTTGCATTTGTTTCCTCCATGGCCCAATCAATTTAATATTCTAGAAAATACAAAGTGTTGTACATTGAACCCCAAATTGACAAGGAATATAACCAACCAACTTACCAAGCTCAGAGACATCCCAATCCTCTTCCATACATTTCAAGAAACCTTAAACCAAAGAAAATAGTAATGAGAGAAAAATTACTTTCAATGATATGCATCCTAAGATAGAGAAATTGGAAGAAAAGAAATCTTATGATAAAGACTTACTTAAACTCAAGGTTGATCTTTTAGAAGGAAGTAGGCAAAGAGAGGCTAGTCAGTTTTATGAGTCATCCCCATAAGTGAATGTAGAAACACTATAAATATAGGATCGATGTGCACATTTGAAGTGTATCCAAGCAAGAAGAGCAAGTACACATGCACAAAAGAGATCTGAGGTGCACAAGAGGAGCTGGGGAGTATTCTTGGGGTTTAAAGGTGCACAAGAGGAGTTTTCTTGGAGTTTTATGGGAAAACTATGAAGGACTAAGGTCAATGATGTTGTAAAGTGCATTTTTTTAGGTTATTATGTTGCAGTCTGGAATTGTATTCTAGGAATGATGCTATGAGGATCGTTTGGGCATGAAGGCTAAATTTGACTAGGGTTTGAAGCTATGTTTGGGGTATGAAGTAAGGAGAGGCACTGGAGCATGAAAGTTAAGGGTATGATGACATTGTCAAATGCATGAAGTATGAAGCATACAAGTGAATTTAAAAGTAGTATGTGTATGAAGATCCTATATTTCTACCTATACAGGTCTAACTAAGTTGGTGCTCAGCTGAAGAGATCGGTGTCTCTAGTAGGTTGGTGCATACACAATATCTTGATGAGTTGGTGCTCAGATGAAGAGATTGGTGTCTTTAGTAGGTTGGTGCCTATACAATATCTTGTTGAATTGGTGCTTAGTTGAATATATTGGTCTCTCTAGTAGGCTGGTTCCTACAAGCTTTTATAAAGATATGTTTTTGTGGTATTCTACCACAAGGGTTTCCAAATTAAACTTTGTGTACTATGATTTGAGTTTACATGCATTTATTTCCTTAAAGTTAATGAATGATCATTTAAAGTAAAAAGCATCTTATAATGATTCACCCCTCCCTATCAGTATATGCATAAGTTCAATAAGGTATTTAAGAGAGCATACCTCTAGTTGGGAAAGGTTTTCAGAATAACCAAAGGACTCTGTGAGAAATTTTTCCAAGACATTTATTCTTCCATGGTTGGCCTTCAAGAAGGCACCAACTTCAAATATTTTGAACGTCATGGTAGGCTCTAGGAGCCTAAGAATCCTTCTGAAAATTGTAGGTGCTAAAGAAAAAAGTGTCCTTCTTTGCAATTGGATTATTCTCTTCTCGATGTTGAAATTATTCGCACACCAATGAAATAATTCTTTAAAATATGACACTTCCAACATACACCTAGCCAATACAATCCCAGAAGATTAAACTTTGTTTGAATTCCTCTCTTCAGGTGAAAGTGCTTAGTACCATTTGAATGCTTCAGACCACTGGAATGAATCGTCCTCTTGTCCAAGTGTATTAACAGTTTCTCCATAATAGAGTTTTTTTTTCTTACTTAACATACTTGATAGAGGTTAGCTTGAGTGAATAGGTGGAATTTCTGTTGAAGAAAGACTTTACAAGGATTTAATTTCTTACTGAATTATTCATGTATTTCCTTAATATCACATGTTGTAGAAATTAGTTCGAAATTGTTAACTACATGATTTGATTTGGATTAAAGGCATGGATTTTACGAGAATCGTGTTATTTAATAATGGCCTTAATTCATATTGTGTGCCAGTTGATGTAGCAGTAGGATCATAAATGCTCGTGGGGACTATGGCTACATACCAGGATAAATGAAAAATGGTAAAGTATGGAAGTGTAAAGTGAGTGATGTGATGTGCATTTTGATGAATGTGGGTTTGCGGGTTGCAAGATATGGGAGATGGAAGGGGAGGCAAAGGGGAAACCCCACATCTGCAATCAAAGAATAAGCTAAGTATCATAATAGTGCATTTTGTGTGTTGCAGAAGTATGCATGTCATTTTGGAGTGGGTGGAAGTGCGAGATGAAGGTTTGCGGGGTGCGGACCTTTGGAGACATTACTTACCCATGCAATGGTAGTCACGCAAATGTAAGAAATAGATAAGTTTAAGAAGTGAAGAATTGGTATTATAGAAAAATGACTAAGTTTTGGGAATGCAAACTTGCGGATTTGCAGGACTTGGACTTGTGATGACTACATGTGGTCCTCCTGCAACCTGAAAATTAGAAATATGTCTAAGTGTGGGATATATAAAAGAGTGAATATCACCAAAAGAATTAAATTGTAATCAAAGAATGTTGAACAACAATCGGTTCCAACAATGGGACAGTAACCCCCTACGGGTTGTTGAGAATCTAGAGATCCTTTGTCCCTTAGGAAATGGAGTCAAAATAAAACAAAAAAAAATAGAAAGAAAAGTGAACAAAGAAAAGGATATATGCAGGAGGTATATACAGAGAGGGAAGAGAGGCAGTAATTTATGTACAAAGGGAAGAAATTTGATATTTAGATAAAGAAGTGTTTGAGGTATTTCTCATTTATGAGCAATGTTTGAAATTTTCCATTCATATCCTTCAACAAATAAGAATTGAAACCCCAAAAAAATTCAATATAATATAGACCGATCCAGAGGGATTCAAATTCATTATGAAAATATGGTTTCTCCTTTGCTTTGTTCCATAGTAACATCAATTGATATTTTTGAAAATATTTGAGAGTAGTGCTTTGATCAAAATACCTTTAACTATTTCTTGTATTTTGTTTATGGATGTCAATGATTATCCTCTTTGTTCTTCTAACTACATTAATTCATTATATCGAGTTTGGAGAGAGGAATCTTCTTCTATGTGTTCAGTTCTTGTAGAAATGGCTAGTGCATTCAATTCCAGATGCATGGGAATTCTAGCTTCTTTTCCATATACCAAAGTATAGGGTGACTGTCTAGTGATTCCCTTTGAAGTGATTCGACTTACCCAAAGGGCATCCACTAGATTTTTATGCTAATTTATTTGATTTGAAACAATTGTATTTTTAAGGACTTGGGTCAATGTCTTATTAGTTGATTCAGCCATGTCATTTCCTTGATGATAATAATTGGATTATTGTCCCATTATATAATCATGTTCTCCACAAAAATTTGTAAATTTAGATCCAATAAAAATTGAGCCATTGTCTGTTATAAACTTCTTAGGAACACCAAATCTAGAAAGAACATTATCCTTCAAGAACATGATCAGTTGTTCTGAATCAATAGTATTCAAAGCTACAACTTCTTGCCACTTTGTAAAATAATCAGTATTAGTGAGAATGTATGAATTTACTTTATGTAATTTTTAAACCTGTGAGATAAAACAATGCATACAGATTCTTAAGAAAAATAAATAAATTAATCAATGGCCCATACATACAGTACATTGAGATTTATGTTGGAAAACCTTAACCAAGATAAAACCAACCTTCCTTGGTGTTGCACCTCTCAACTCTACATTCTATTAATTTCACCGTTCACAATACAATATATGCAATATTTTAGGTATTCTACAGCTTCCAAAACCCTACTCCCAAAGGGCTTAGGGTTTTGGAAGATATAAAATACCTAAAATATTGTATATATTTATTGTGAATGATGAAATTAATACAATGAAGATTTGAGAGGCACAACACCAAGGAAGGTCGATTTTCTCCTAGTTAAGGGTTTTAAGCATAAATCTATGTGTACTATATGTATGAGCTATTGATTAATTTATGTTTTGCTTAAGAATATGTCTGCATTGTTTTACCTCACGGGTTTAAAATTTACATGTAGTATCAAATATAGGAAGACCTAGACTATCCAACGAGAGTGGCCTAATTTTGAGATCCATGCTTATGAAATTGTTGGTAAAGTGAATGATCTATGGAAGAGAGATATGCACGCAAATTGAAGTGACGGTTCATGGGTTTATGAACCATGGTGAATGACACATGGAAATGGAGCATAGCCAGAAGTACATATTATATTTGGAGTAGGGAGGGATTCTCATAAAGAAGTTGGTATATTCTTATTGCATCTTGTGCTCGAGCATACAGTGGTAAGATAAGTAGTTGGTCTATGTAATTGTATTTGGATTAAGAGGGTGTTATAGTCCAAAATGCCACTCCTATGCATTTTTTACATTGGCCTACTCATTTACACATTTTCCAACCACTTTTGTTGAGGTTCCTCTTAAAAAACATCTTTTTGTATTGTTTACATGCCCTGATACATATGCAACACATGTACATACACGACCTGAATGCCTAAAATCCCGCATATACTCTCAAAAGTTGCAAAAAATAAAAGCATTATGCACTTTCCGGTGGAGTTTACGGGCTATTTTGGGTTATACAACCATTTAACCTATTGTAGCACTTCTGACAACCGAATAGCCATCATTTCTCCATATAAAAAGGGCCCTAGGGGGGTCATTTGAGGATATGAAAGAAAAGGAAAGTGAACACTTCCAAAATTTCTCCCTTTCTCATTCCAAGCCTTTGCATCCTGCTCTGAGTTTTCATCCTCAACATTCCCAATCATTCATCCTCCTTATACAATCCATCTGTTTCCTTCTATTGGCATGTTGGTTGTGAGGATATCACTTTGGGATTGATGCACTTGGATTATAGTTAGAGGAACCCAAGAGAGGTTCATGGAGCAGTCACAACAAGATTAAGGTTGTATCTTATCATCTTGTTTTCAATAAAAGAGAATTTTTTGTCCCAAATCTATGTGTTTACATGTTTATATTTCTAAATTTCCTTCATGAATATATAGGCCTTTAAATGATCTTGGTGGTTATGCATATTGTTGTTCCAGATTCTGTACTTAAGGCTAAAAAGTACAGGGTCTAGGCATCTGAAAGTGAGTAAAAGATAAAAAGGGGAAAAAACAACCTTCAGGAAAAGGGAAGCTAAGGTTGATTTCTAAGTTGTCTTTGTCTCGCTTCTAAAAGTTCCTGGATGCTTATATCCCATTTAATTGTGGCCCATGAATGTTCGAGTTCGAACCGGGTGATGGTGGTTTTAAGTATGGTGTCGAATAGGTTCAAAGCGATGTTGGTTTGATCTGATAGGCCGTGTTCGATGTGGGGTTGTCCTGCAAAGGGCACAGTCATGGAGGAACGGAAAATGAAAAGAAAGTTCAAGGTTTAAAATGCCACTTCAACTTTTTCTTTAACCATATAAAAGAGAAATTTCGAAATCCGATGTTAAAGATAGAACACAAACCAAAGGTCTTCTCCTGTAACTGAGTTAACTTTTTAAAGAATCATGTATGAAATGTGAGAAA
>CBVK0102234140.1:0-21725 GCA_900067695.1 Picea abies
TATAAATAAGAGGCAAGGCTATCTCATTTAATCACACTTGAACACATTGAATATCTTTTGTTGTGTGAGGCTTATTGCAAGCACTCATTGATACATATGAAGTTGCAAAATTTTAAGGTAGTACGAAGGGTTGACGGAAAAATTCTTGGAATTACAACAAATACTAAAAACCCTATTTTTTGAGGCGTACATGGGATGACAGTGTATTAGGGTGTGTACATTACGCTGACTGAAAGTGTATTAGGGTACGTATGTACGCGGACTAGTAGTGTATTAGGGTGCATACATGTTGGTAAAGCCATGGAAACTTGAAGAGATGAAGATGCATAGGTTCTATATCCAGAGATCAAGATCTGAGGAAGGTATACAATGCTCAGATATATGAGATCTATCCATTGGTTCAAAAGGTATGTCTTATTTCTATGAATAGTTGGATTTTGATGTATGCATGAGAAACGGTTATGGATATTTGAGAATTCTCCCTAGAGAGACCAGTGGCTACATGGGATCTTCTGTATAAGTCAAATCTACATAAATACATTGATGATATATTTATCATTGATAATTCTTGTTGAGGCACATCTTGTATTTCTTGGCATATGGCTAAGGGTTTTTGTGGTACATGGTTAAGAGATTATATTTGTGAAGTGGTTGATGTATTGAGAGGCTAAATATCATAAAGGGTTTGATGATTAGATCATGTGAGGGTTATTATACATGTTCATGATTACACACACCTATATGGCACATGATTAGAGAGATATATATATTCTTTGGGTAAAGGTTATGTATGAGGATGCATGCACAGGGTACAGTTATAGTCTGGATACAGTGACAGGTTACAGATCTATGTGAAAGAAATTACACAGGGTCAGAAGTTTTCAGAAGAAAGAAAACCCTAGTTTTTAGAAGGCATACGTAGGTTGCATAAAAGTTTGGTCTCGTACATACATGGGTTGCATAACCGATAGGGTGCGTACATATGCATGCTACAGCACTACAGGTCGCGTACCTGTTGTATTTTTGTTGATACATATTCAGTTCAGGTACAGATTGATTACAGAGCAGTTGTACAGGTTGGATGCAGGTCAATGGTACAGGTTGATTGGTACAGGTTTACAACAATATATCTCACAGTGATAGTGTGACAGTGGTTCCATCATTCTACTTATATTTCAGGGTAGTTGGATGGGGAAAGGACAAGTGGTTGTAGCCACCTTCCAGTTGTAGCTAGAGAACATAGGGGGGTGTAGCCTCCTTCTGGTTGTAGCCATAGAATTGGGGAGTTGGAGCTTCCCTCAGGTTTTAGCCCGAGAAATTAGGGGGTTGGAGCCTCCTTCCAGTTGCAGGGAAGTTGGTGCTTCCAATGAATGTAATTCTTCAAGACATATAAGAAAAATCATTATGTGGTTTTCTCCTACTTTGGGTTTCCATGTAAAACACTAGTGTATTGTGTATGTGTATGATTGTTCATTTGTTCATTGTTTATTTACTCTGCACATATTGGATGATAATACTACATTGATATTTCACTTGGATTATATGGTTAAAAAGGATTATATTGATCTATTACCGATTCACCCCCCCCTCTCAGTTATCCAACATGATCTACTATTTAATTAAGATCCTTTCAGGTCCTAAACTCCATTATTCACATGTTAAAAAGTTGGCTTTTGCAGCAGTTAGTACCGTCCAAAGGTTTCGCCACTATATTTTTCTTCGCACTACCACAGTCATTGCAAACTCGAACCCCGTGTACCACATATTGAATCTTCATGTACTTGGGGGAAAATATTCGAAATGGATTTTCATTCTCCAAGAATTCGATCTCAAGTTTTCTAAATCCAAAGCTAAGAAATCGTTGGTTTTTGCGGAATTAATTTGCGATCTTCCCCATGCTGATGAGAATACTGAACCCAGTGATTCCCTTCTTAATGAATCATCGTTCCTCATTAGTACGTCTAATACATGGTATGGATACATTCTTCTCTACCTCCAGACCCAATAGGTATTTCACATGATGAGTGATGTCTCATTAGACACCATTCAAAACACTACCTTATAATTGGTGACACTTTGTATCATCGAGGTATTGACATCGTTCTACGACATTGATTAATCCATGAAGAGGATGAACAATTTTTAAATGGTTCTCACCTTGGATCTTGTGGCTATCATCTTTCTGGGATGGTTACAACCCAAAAAATATTACGTCTTAGTTATTTTTGTCCTTCCATATTCAAAGAATGCAATGAGCCCGTTAAAAAATTCCCACCCTATCACATCTTTTAGAATAAAGAACATACCCACCCATCTCCAATCCATCCCATTGTCACCATCGACCCCTTTGCGAAATGGGGTATCAATTTCATGCAATGTAATCCTACCTCATCCGAGGGGCATGGTTATATTATTGTATTTGTTATCCACGATTTTGGTCATCATGATGATGTTATGATGAGGGAAAATCAATCTCTTCATTAATAACACTTTCCTGAGAAAAGTTACATTTGTCTGCTTCCAGAAATCATGCTTTTAAGGGGATGTTCGTAGGCTACCTATATATTTGCCTGCGAGAATGCCTGATTCTCGCAAGCTGCATTAAGCTAGGGTGTGAAGGGTTTGCACTGTAATTAACTGTCAAGGTGCCAACATGTTCCAAAGGAAAGAAAAAGATAAAATATCGAACCTTCTAGAAGGGAATCTTCTAGAAACATGAGTTGGCTTCGAATGGTTATTCAGGTGCTGGCATTCCAGATATCTTGGGATCATTTCCTATCCAAGTAATTAATCTATCTTCTCCTATATATTGAGGAGATTTCTCATGGAAAGGGTTAAGAGGAATAAGCAGCAAGCTATCAAGAGATTGATTGGAGAATTATTGAAAGCCTGTATGAAGGACTGATGCTACAGCAGTTAGAGACAACAACAAGGTCATCAAAAGTGGTTGATTTTCTTCATGCATGAGAAAGTGTGTGTGTCAAAGATAGGAGCCATCGAAAGGAGACCTATGACATAAAGGCTCAAGTTGTAAGTTTCACTTTCAATTAAATCAATACAGTAATATGTCCCTTTCCCGTAAAGATGATGTCACTTTATTACATAATTCCTTGATCATATGTATAGACTAGCCATTGAATATATTAATTTTCCTTTACTTCGATTGGTTTGTACTGTTGTGATCTGAACGGCACAAGAGCATTGGAGTGAAGCTTGGAAAAACAGAGATATAAGGAAAGCGTTCATAAGGTATGTCTATGATCCTCGTCTCTTAGTTCATTCAATAGGCTAGATCTAGGGAAAGTGTATTATTCTGTCCTATTTTGTTCTAGATCCAGGTGGATCTAGGGAGATCGGTTTGTGTCTGCACTTACGGATTTATCCAATAACAGTAGTTTTCGATTATTTCACTAAATGGGCTAACTCTATTCCTACATTTATTAACGATGGTCGAACTGCAACACTTTTTGTGTCCCGCAAGATATTGTAACCCATCATGGATCCCATTTCTAGAACCAGATGATGGGTGAATTGTGCACCAAGTTAGGTTTTCAACATGAAAATCCATCCCCTTACTATCCTCAGGAAAATGGACAAGTTGAATCCATCAACAAGGTCCTAAATACCATGCTTCAATGCATTTTGGGGGTGAAAAACACCTCTTGGTTTTTGCATCTCTTCTTTGCACTCTGGGCTTATCAAACTTCAGTTAAAACTGCCTCTAGATTTACACCCATCCAGTTGGTATATAGTTGGAAGTAGTGTTATTGATTGAATGCAAGATTATGTCTTTGAAACTCACCATAGAACTCCTACCCCATACTTTTGTTGAAGAAGAACAATTTCTATATCTAACGAAGTTGGATGAAATTCATCGTGATGCTTCTCTCATCAACAAGACATATCAAAAACACATCAAGACTCAATATGATAAGGTTGTTCGACCTCATTCTTTCACAGAAGGAGATCTAGTCCTAATCTATGACCAATACCATGACAATCTTGGTGTAGGTAAGTTAGAACCTATGTGGCACGGGCCATACATCGTAAAACATGTGTTAGAGAAAGGCACATATGAGTTAGTGGATTACGATGAATTATCTCTAGGTGAGCCCCAAAATCGGATTTACCTAAAGAAGTACTATGCATAGAATATATGGCATGTGTGATTTGTACATTATTGTACTATATTTTTTTTGGTTTAGTGTGTCTTTACTTTTGTGTGCATGAGATTTGCCCCATTATTTAAAGCTTCTTATACTTTTGTTTTTGCTTGAATTCGCAGATATCATCATAATTTCCTATCTATTTTGGATTTTTGGATGGCGCTAGCCAACATACCCAGAATATTTCTTATTCAACTTGGGTCATCTACCACTCTGGCGAGTTAGTGAGTTCAGGAAAAAATTTCCTCAGACTTGTAACCAATAACGTTGCAGAATATCATGTTGTCATTGGAATTTTAATCGAAGCTTCTTATTTAGGTATATCTCAATTGATTATCAACCTTGATTGTCAACTCATGGTTTGTCAACTAAACCATGAATATGTTGTTCGTAATCCATTTTTTCTACGTCTCCATCTAAGGGTTTGTTGTCTCGCGAGATCTTTTGAATTCCTAGAATATAGACATATATCAAGAGAGATTAATACGACTACAGATTCATTAAAAAATTATATGTTATATTGGTGCATTGCACATAGATAAACATTTGGGACATGAATCATGTAAATAAAAAACATCACATCATTTAAAATGAAAAAAACATAAGTAGCCACCGCAAAACTCGTATATATATAATCTTGTATATAAAATAAAAAAAGTTTTGTCAAAATACATCATCCAAAAAGTACATAGCAGAGAAAAATGTGAGCCTTTATGCCCATGATATCATCATAAAATACTAATGTGTCAGGAGACTCTACTCATCTTCTTGCACTACATTGTGCTCAACATAGCACACAACTTCTCTGGCCACTCATCATAGAAGATGAATAAGGCCTTCAAACACCCCAACTGTATGCCTCTAAATATGTAAGGGTACATATCGTATCCTCATGGAAGGAACTCCCACGGTCAACCCATGGAGGTTCCTCTCCACCTCTTGGAGTCCTCCTACTCCGACATTGACCCATGTTGCTTCCTAAGCATCTCCACGATGTCCTAGTGTTAACATCCCCACCGGATGTGATATGTCGTTGTCTGCATGATGAAAAAAAATGACTTAGATCCCTCGACATAAAACAAAATATATATATAAACATATAAAAACAAAAAAATTGTTGCAAGATCACAATATTCCATACATGATGCATCCCACTATGCCTCCTCGGGGAGCACTAAATATGCACTCTCCCTAAAGTCAACTCCAACATACGAGAAATCCTTTATAACCACGATTTGTCTCCTCCACTACGCGAAGAAGTAGGAGGTCAAGCATAAGGTTTAGGTTTCATTCCCCAACCTAGGTGAAAGACTCGTCCATCACTCCATGCAGGGCTCAGTTGTGGGGTGTGCTATAAATGAAACCTGTAGTTGCGTTTATGGAAATCGCTCTAAAATTAATGAAACCAAGAAATATCTATATGCAATTTTTTTCTTCCTACATGTTTGAGATTTAGAGATCTTCTCTTTGATGCTCCTCAAGAACCCTGCACTCCAGTTAAAAATCCTAGGCTCCAAGCATTAAATAGCATATGATATATAAGACTTGGAAGCAAGGTGGGAACTGGTGATTCCTACCAATTTTGTGATAATGAAGAGAATGGATCATAGAGGTAGGTCCATCATGTCTTTAATGACGATCCTTCCCCCTACCAAGTGTGACCCTGGTACACAATACTATGCAACATATCCCTTTTTCGGCTATGGAGTAGATCGATGTGTATTTCTTGATGGGGCTCTTGACATCCTATCTGGAACGCTTCCTCATCGTTGTCCCATAACCCGATCATATACTCAAGTAAAAGGACTTATTTTCTCATATTTTGTAGCTTGAAGTACTTTAGCAAAATGCAGTTTCGTAGAGTTTCCCTCACTTGAGGGTCTTGTAAGGCATCCATATCATTTAATTCATGTTCTCTTTCCTTCCATTCAATCATGGTGGCTAGTGCAAACTTGAAAATTCACAAAAGAATCATATTAGCCAAGTTTCAAGAAAAGGAATTTTTTTTCCACAGCCTAACAACCAATTTTCGTTTTTAACTTTTATGCCCAGTGCTCCCTGGAAATAAAAAACAGAGTGATAGCACTCCCCTAGAGGACATATTGGCATGCTGAAATCTTGAACAACACCCCCCTCGATTGCTTAAGGAAGCGTCGATCTTGTTCGATGCTCTAGGGATTTCCAAGGAGCCCAAGCTCATGAAATAAAGGTTGTAATTAAACAAAAATACATGCAAATGAATGAGAAAGTCTAGAGTACCAAAAATACATGCAAATGAATGGAATCGTGAATGGTCACCTATAGCTCTTGTAGTCAACATCGAAAAATCACTCCAAAGGGGGAAAAACTCAAAGAAAAAAGGAAAATGGTAAAAACAAAGGTGAGAATGACTTGTTTTTTCCCTAATTTATTTTTAATATGTCCAAATTAAGTCATCTACACCCCTTTTTTTACATTTATAATATTTTATTTTTGATTTTTTCTAAATTATTGTTGATTCTTAAAGAAACAACTGAAATTTTTGCCCAGAACAACTTAATTATGCTGGAAATTATGGAGCATATATTTTTTATGACCTCGTGACGTTATTGAGCAAACTTTTTCATACTTCGAGCTCATTAAAACATAAATATGTGTATGTTGGGCGGTAGATTACCTCTTTTTCAGTCCCGACAGACTAACTATGAAAAAGGAATGCTCTAGTCAATCTCAACTAGAAGAGTTCTCCATCGTATCGTTTTATACTTTTTCGAACCTTGGAAACTAAAATCAAGAAAAAGGACAACCTTGGAGTCTTCTTTAAGTTATTTTCAAACTCCCTAAACATGAAAAACAACCGAGTTTTCCTTCTCTGGACTCGCAAAATTACACATTGAAGGACTCATCTAGGGATGAAGCCTTACTTCTTCCAGTTCATTAAATAAAGGAAGTGGAACTTACCAAAGGTGAGTTATATAGAGCATGTGTTACCCTCCTCGAGTTCGTTAAATGGAAAATAGGTACTCAGCTATCTAGATGGGGGAAAAATTGAAGGTAGTGGGTCAAGTTTCTTGAGATATTTTAAGGAAACTCTTATGGTCTCCCTTGAACACAACACTTGTTTTCACTTTAACATACACTTGGATAATCCATTAAGCCTCCACACTGAACCAATCCTATGAGTATTTCTACTCCTTTGTCCCATCCAAACAATGCCTCAACACTCGCTGCATTATGTTTTGGTCCACTCTAAGTTTATGTTGCCAAGTCTTATGTCATGCCTCAGTGTTCAAGTGAAATATTCGCCTCAAAATTTAGCCATCTACAATGATACCAGTTCCCATACCCATGTCATTCCATTTTCATCTACTACATCTTATCTCCTTCCTGTGATGATTTTTGTGTCAATTGATGGGGGATACAACAATTCTCTCCTTCAACGAGTCTTTTCTTGTCAACTTCATAAATATATCCAAGAAATAGACTTGGGAACACATCAGTACCTTGGGATTTGTATGCCTCAATGGTAAGCCTCTTCGCATTTAGAAGTGGGTATGCATCAATGACCCCTGATCGAATGATTCCATGAATTTTCGACTTCAACTCATTTTTCACATTCATTGGATTGTACTTTAAAATTACCTTGAGAATCATCGACATCAATGGTGATTTATCTCGCACGTGTTAACAATATACCTCAATTACCAGTAATCAAGTGGTTTATGTCATGTTCGACATCAAATTATCTATTCACATGGACATAATCGTACTTTTATAGGATTGGGACGAAGACATTGGGTCAAGTATTCATCTGCATATACACTTTACCCAAGTTGCAATGGAGATTATCAGATTGATATACATGTTTTAACATAGATCCATTTTGTATTGGTTTGTGGCTATGTTCTTATCACATCATAGCTCCCCTATGTATTCTTTTGTGGTTGTGATCAAGTTAGGTCATAAAGAGATGGATCCATGTTGTATATTTGGTGGTCGTATCCTTAGTCAATATCATCATGGATCTGTGGTGTATTTATTGGTGGCTTTTCTTTGAGTCATTTGTATTTCTAGCATAGGTATGCCTACCTCAAGAATGGAACACATATTAACATTGTTTGATGATTGTCTGCAACTTCTACTAGGTTCTCCAATTCCATACCCTTGCTTCAAAGACTCTACAAAGTTTTTTGACCATCAACATTCCTTTTCTGACTTCACACTTTGGGGGGGGATCTGTTACACATCAAAATTCCTCACTTCAACAATGTCACATTTTCATTGTCGCAAGTGTCCTAAGTGTCGCACTTTTTTTTGTAAGTGTCACATTCTCTTTTCCTAAGTGTCGCATCTCAAAAAACACCATGAAAACACTTGCTACAACCCCTAAAACATGTTAGAAGAAGAATCCCCATCATCTAATAGTCGGAACAAGTGTTTTTACTAGGGAATTACTCATCTTCGTAACTTTTTGGAAGATTAGTGATCCCCTTCTCATACACAGGGAGTGCTAATGCTCATTTTCCATCTCAGGGGAAGCGTTGCAATGCTTTGTTGCCCATTTTAAGGGAGCATTGAGTTGGTTGATAAAATATTGGAAGAAATCCCACTTTCCTCTAAAGACAACTACTGATGGATTGGGTTAGTTTGGATCGAATCTAACTCTAGGGCTGCGTCTAAGGAATATATCACAAATATTGGAGCCATATCCTCAACTAATTCCAAATATACCCAAGGTAGTTGAGACTCTCAAAGCCTATAAATGGAGGTATTCCCATGGTGAAAAGGAGGAGAAAATCAACAAAGCATTGTTATTTTGATTGTGGATATTTCAAGCAAGGGTTGGACGAGGAGGACTTGGAGAGGATACTGCAACATCATCTGAATATTGTAAGTTTCCTTTTTAAGTTCTCATCTAATATACTTTGCCTATTTCCTTCAAGTATGTGGTTTCATGTGATTTCCTATGTTTAATTCGATTTGCATAGATGAATTTTCTTTGCCTAATCCATTAGAGTAGAAGGAAGTTGTTTGTTTCTTGTTTTTCATTGCAGGTATTGATTTGTGCCAGGAATTGGATCAATCTTGCGGATAAGATCAACTAAGACAAACATCATAAATAGAGAACATCCTACTTTACCTTCTCCTCTCTTTTTCGATAAGAAAAATGATTTTATAGGAATGGTGGTGTCCAAATGATTGTTTCTATCTTGGTATAGGGTTCAGTAATCCAAGGGAAAATTCACCTATCCACAGGGGAATATTTATGTAACACCTCCTACTATAAAAAATGATGGAAAACAAAACTAGGTGTTGGAATAGTGGAAACAAATGTTGGAAATTGACTTAGAAAGTGAGGAAACCTACCTATCTAACCTAGACAACAAAGTGGGCCCATGAGATGTCATGGCACCACCAATGTAACCATGCATGTAGTTTTATAAGGCTATGAGACCCATGCATGAATAAGGTTTTTATACCATATTTGATCACCCTATGTCTAGATAATTGATTTCAGCCTATCATTATGCTTTTGTTGATTTGCACAAACACTTCTAAGAATTATTTGATACTTGACCATAGATTGTATTCCAGCTACTAGCAGTCAACCATAATTTGTCCCTTAGCAACTAGCAAACACCTATAAAATACCTCAAAAATATAAAGTGTGCATAATACATGCTTGTGAATGGGGTTTGGAGATGTAAAACACCTATTGGCCCTTGATCCCATACCCCAACTATTTTAACTTCTTGTACACCATATAAAAGGAATAATTTGAATGGGGAAAGGGGGACCTTGAAGATGAGAATGTATCATTAATCATTAATAGGTGAACACATAGACATATGTATTGAGAGAGAAGAAGTTCCCTAGTGTTGCAAATCCCTGCATCCTTTTCTTGTTGGAAAAAATCTTTCAAGTATATAGTCCCTTCTTCTAGGAGATCGAAGTTCCTTGTTGAACGTGTCTCCTTTTCATAAGAATTGTTGACTGTTAGAGACCACATGTGATCTAGTATGTGGTTGGAGTTGGAGAAATTGTCTCGAGTGAAGGAAGCATTGAGTCACATACTAAGGTATATCATTGATTTTTGTAATTTTCATCAAATTAAAAATATCACTCTTCTTTAACTCCCATAACTCAATGTTATATTTGTTGGAATTATTGTTGATTTGAAATATATATTCCTACATTTGATATTTGTTGATGTCTTTGAATTGAATTGCTAAATTGTTGAAAGTGTTTGAAGAAATTTGTAGTTGTTTTCTTATGTGCAGGTGTCTTAGCTATATAGTGTTGTAAATTGTTTTGGTGAGTCTTAGACATAAGGAATAAGGATAATCTATTTGATTTGGTGAGTTTATTGTTTGTCCCTCTTTCTTCTCATTTCAAGAATTTGATCCAATAGATAGGGAAATTTTATCTTTTAGTTTTTTTTACCTTTTGATTTATCAATGAAGTCGCAACCCCTTAATTAGGGATCTTTGTCTATCACAAAGGTGTAAAAACCATTTAAACAAGAGATAAAAAAAGGGTGGATGGAATAAAGGTTTGGCAAGTAAAAGAATAGGGAAACGCATTCCAATGATTGTAAAATGTACTCAATAGGGGTAAGCACTTCTCAAGGCACAACCAAAATTAGAAAAATACTAAGAAAAATAAAAAAACATAATGGACATAGTTGCTAATAGAGGAGATGAACAAATGAATAACCTTTTTCCAAGATTTTCTTTTCTGCTCTACTTTTTGGACAACCTCCTTCATCCTTGTTGCAATTCGATCGAGATAAGGAGTGAGATATTTTAAAAAATTGACCCCAAAATCATATGTGGAAATAGATCCATATTTTTGCATAAATAACACATCTTCATCTCTCATAATCTACCCAGATACACAATCAACTCTTCTATATCTTTCATCTTCATGGTCATGGATGTCATTGAAATCAAAATGCCCATACTTTGGTAAATATGGAACCATCATATCTTATTGATATTCTGTATCACACAAACACAATTTTTCCTCTTTCTCACTACTTCCTAGAAAACACAAATGCCTATAGTGAAGTTTTCCTTTTCATTGATGATCATTCTTAGCAAATATCACGACAAGGGTTTTATCATCCTATGCAAGAAAATTTTCCAATGCCTTTCTTGTTTCAATGGATGATTGATTATATTCCTCCTTGTCCAGGTCTAAAACATGATTGAACAAATTTTGAAAATAATTTGAACTAACATTAACATTGATCAAATAAAGAATGGATTCACCAAGTGATTCATTGCTCTCATATTCTTTTTGTTGGGATTCATTATCTTGTTGACCTTCATCATTTAATTCAAAATCAGAATCTAATGAACGTTGGAAAATACATTTTCTAATATCAAAATCATTCCAAATAGCAAGAGTTCCATTAAATAACTCATGAGTTTCATAACCTATGTGCTGAAAATTACCATCTTCCTAGTTTGCATCATCTTGTTACCAACTACATACACAAGTAGAGGGAAACCGTCATCATCACCTTTGGCATATTCTTCCTCATGTTGCACTGGATATTCATGAGAATCCAACATGTTATAAGCCACCATATCGCTTTTAATTAGAATGCATCATAAAAAATAATGTCCAAATCTGGAGAATGCCCCTCTCTTAAAAACAATGAAAAATAAAAATCATGGGAAACCACATAAACTAACATGGAATCAACTTTAGAAGGACTTACACTCTCAAGGATTTCAATATAAGACTTATGAAACCATCCATTGAATGTCATTACACTTTCGGATCCATCCTTTTGCAAAGAAATAAAATCCATTACTAGCTAGAAAAGGTCCTTTCTCTTTCCCCACCTATATAAGAAAAGATCGTTCCACTATTGCCAAGTTAAGATGGTGTTTTCCAACAGTTTTTTTAACCAAGATCTAGCATCCCCTTCCAAGTATAAAATTTTCCTCGTGCTTAACAAAAAAATCGTTAGTGAGATATTGAAGCACCTTGATATGTGCATCCACTGTTATTGGGCCATAACAACTGAAGTTTGGATGATGCCTTAAATACCCATAAAGCAAGGGGTGAAGGGTTTTGAGAAAGACTAAAGGTTGGTATTGTTTATTCTTAAAATGACATCATGATTAGATTTCGCAAAGTGTTTTTAAATTGTAGTTTTTTCTCCATTTTGACTTTATCTTTACTCTCGCAAATAAAATTGTCGCCATGCAATTCCTTTGAATGATATACGGTTCGTTCTATACATTGCAAACTTCATGTATAATGATATTGGAAAACCCGTCAGCATTTTGATTAATATATGTAATGGTGTTAATGTATGGTTTGCGTAGACGTTAGCATTGATATATGCCAAGGTTTGAAGTTCCATTTATTTTCTTTGTAAACCCTAATTCCATCGCTTGATTCTCCATATGTAAATGGCCTCCATCTTGAATTTTCCGCCACCCCATTTCACATGCTTCAAACAATTCACGGTCGATTCCAGTTTTAATTCCATGAATTAGATTTTTCTTTCCTTCATTGTGTTGTTGGTTACATTGGGCGCGAGGGCTCTGCTCAAGCTACACACACCCAAAATGGTATGGTGAATGATGGCGCTTATTCTCTTAGACCTGATAATGGCATCGATTTTCAGTGGACCTAGAGAATGTGATTTTGGCACAACTCTTTCGCATACATGGTAAACATTCTAATACACCTTGGTTAGTTGTTTGCAATATCTTTGTTTTGGTTTAACTCTAGTTTCTTATCCAACTACTCCATATTTGTCACCTCATTCAGTTTGCTCCTTCCTTTCATTATCCTAAGATTTCGACCAGTAAAAAGATATGCATTTTCATCATGCACTTCGTATGGATTTTCGATGCAATATGTGTTGGAGCATGTTGTCATTGATGTCAAAGGAACAATGTATTTTCATAGTATATTCATGAGTATGTATTTTCATTGTTGTAATTGAATGGATGTCAAGTGAAGTCATTGATAAATGAAGTCATGCATAGATGAAGATGGATCAATGTGTTGTCATTGATATATGATGCATAGATGAATATGGATTGATGTGTTTTCATTTATATGTGATGCATAGATGGATGGATGCATTAATGTCTTGATCGTCATATCATCTGGTCATGCATATAATCAATGACAAAGGGACAATGTCATAGTGATGTATTGTCATGGGTTATTCCAGTTGGATTGATGTAAAGATGACTCATTATTTTCTTGTCATGGTTGATAGGAAGTACAAATGAATGAACTCGAAAGTGCTCCCCTTATCGTGAAAGCCCTCATGGGAAGACGCTTCGCGGTTGAGTTATCCTAGAAGTATGGTTAGAGAACCCATGCTTAATTGTGGAATAATGAGATGAATATCAGTGAATTTTTCAATGAAACTATCCTATATGGATAGTGTTTTTCATGCCATTTCTGGTGGTATGTTGAACGTCACATAACTCCTCACGGTTTGAGATTTATGGCCTTACGAAGTTGGAGGATCCTCATTGTTGGCTAGAAGCCCCCAAAAGGTGAGAGAAGTCAAAGTGTTTACAAAGAAGAAATTATTTAAATAATAAAGTGAAGTCATGAAATCAAAGAGGATTATTTAAATAATAAAGTTAATGGAGAACTTTCTAATTATGGAAAGTGGTTATAAGTGGGTTAACCCTAAAATAAGGAAAGTGGGTTAAATGGACAAGTGGCCATGTGAACAAAGTGGCTATGTGGACAAAGTTGGATAAAGGTAGCTATGTGGACAAATGGTTATGTGAATAAAGTGGATATTTGGACAAAGTGGCCAAGTAGATGCTTCTAAGGAAGCTACTTGGAGAGCATAAATAAGAGGAAAGGGTCTCTTGTAAGAGCATCTATATTGAGCATATATTGAAGATCTATTATGAGTAAGAGAGTTATTGCAAGTTCTCATAGACGCATCAAAGTTTCTGTAAGTCTGAGATCTTGACGGTGAAAGTTTCGGAAGTTCAAAAACACTAGTTTCTGAAGGAGCACGCAGGCTGCAGTGAGCCAGATCTCGTACATACATGGGCTACAGTGATCCAAAGTGTGTACATATGCAGGCTACATTGAGGTAGGGCACATACACATGTAGGCTGAAGGATATCAGAGCGCGTACAGTTGAATAAATTCAAGGAGACTTGAGTGTGAGTTGGTGCTAGGTTCCTGAAGGATGAAGCAAGTTCCAAATCTGCATTCTAAAGTCTTAGATCTGTCATACAAGCTCTAGTATGGTTACATGATTGTTTTGATGGATACTTTTGCTTATGGTGTGTTCAATGCTTAAGGCATTCATGGTATGGTTTTTGTGATATGGTTTATGTTGTTTAATTGATAGAGTGAGCAACACTCTTATGTTTCAGTACTGATATGGTTTCCATTCTATATTGGTTACTTATACATGATTAAGTAGCATGCATATTGTATGGTTGAGGAGCATGAGTAAGTTGTTGGAGAGCATAGATGTGTTGTATTTGGTTATGGTACAGATTGGACAGTGAAAGACAAAAATGGATGTGACTGAAGGTTGCAAAGGATCTGAGTTTTTCAAGAAAAGAAAACCCTAGTTGTTTAGAAGGCATACACAGGCTACAGTACAAATAGGCCGCGTACATATGCGGGATGCACTATTGGTAGGGTATGTACATACACATGTTTCACTAATAACAGGTCATGTACCTATTGACAAATTGGTATCTGTTGAGGATTGAATCCTCTTCTCTGTTGGTGTTGAGTTGTGTAATTTGAGTCTTGCATTGCAAAGTCGGTTCTCTTGTGGAGTTGATACTCTATTCAGTTGTTGTTGATAAACCCAAGGATTATGGTCCATAATAAAAAGAAAATTGTACATACATATTGTGTTCTTTGTGTTCTTTTTGGTGATGAATTATTGATGATATATGTTGTTGTTATTTGTTGTTGATATATGTTCACATACAACTGGTTATAAATGACAGTAATAAGTGATGAGTAAATGGTGATTTCTAACTAAGGATTTTTTGTGAAGGGAAGTTGAAAAATAGCCCTACACTGATTTGCCCCCCCTCTCAGTGTTGTTAGTGTGTCCAACAATTGGTTTCAAAGAAGGCCTTCACTATAAGCCTTAACAAGCTTGGAGGAGATCCATGGATACACAAATGGATGATGAAGTTCCAATCCTTGACGAGGAAGATTATTCAACATGGAGAATATAAATGAAAGTGCATTTGAAAGAGAAAGGAGTAGGTGTTTGGAAAGCATATATTGGTGGATCAGTTCCCTTGAAGAATAAGTCAAAGTTTGTAGCTCAAAAGGAAGAAAAGAAGAATGATGCATTGGCTCTCAAGACCATCTTCAATGGACTCTCAAGTTCTATCAAAGGAAGCATGGGACAATGCACTTCCACCAAGGATCTATGGCTAAAGCTAGAGAAGACATACCAAGGAAAAAAGGAAGACACTAAATACAACTCCATCAAGAACAATGAAGGTAAACAATCTCCACAATCCTCTGATTGCAATAATTCTAAATCTGATGATGTTGAATATTTCTCTACATGTGAAGAAGAAGATCTAGAAATATTTTGTGAAGAATCAAATGATAATTATCCCATGGAATAAGTAGAAGAACTTTCAAAGCTTAAAAAAAAAGTTGATTGGGGTCTATATGAATACAACTATGACCATATTTATATAGAATATAGCTATCTTTCGGAGAACACTAGAAGGTTTCTTGAAAAGAATCAAAAGCATAGTTTGAAACTAAAGAAAATTATCAAGGAACAAGAAGAAAGTAAAAGGTCTCAATTACAACAAAAAGAAGACGAGGTAAAAAGAATAAAGAATGAAATAGAAGAAAATAAGAAGGTAGATAATGAGATTATAAAAAGTCTTGAATTTAATATCCATCTCAGGACCCATATTGAAGAATCCAAAAGGGTAGAGGAACTACTAAAGAATCTGTAATATACCTGATATAAAATGTATGCAAAACCGAAGTAAAATGCTAGTAATGGTAGAATAACAACAATATAACCAGAACATTCGCCACAATAACACTAAAATGATATAAGAATAAAAACAAAAATAACACTTTGAATCTGAAAGCAATGTTCACGGGCCTCTTTGAGGGGGCAACCTCCAGTTGAGCAGAGCTCTATTACAATAACATCCAAGCTAGGGTTCCCATACCCTCGACTCCTATTTATACTAAAAGGAAGCATCTACAGGAAGATCCTTCTAGAAGCAGAAGCTTCTATTAGGTCTTCTTACATCTGGTCTTCTTACATCTGCCTTATTCTATTTTATTGAAAGGCCTTATTAATATTGACCTTTATTACATTCGAATATATTGTTCTACCTATGTGCGGGTTAGGACCCTAACATGTCCACCCCCTTAAAAACAACCTTGTCCTCAAGGCTTGAGATGAGGAAATTGTTGCAGAATGGTAGCTGGTTCCAAAGTGGCGTCTGCTAGAGTTGTATCTTTCTACTAGACTGGCACTTCCTTGATGATTCTCTGACATAGGCAACACTCACGCTGGTCCAAAATTGCTTCTGGCTGTAGCCAAATGGATCCTTCTTCAGCTAACTCTGGAAGGTTGGTTTGAATTTGGAACTTAGCTCCAATCACATTCTTTAAGCATGAAACATGAAAAACACGATGTAGCTTCGAATGGCTAGGTAAAGCTAACTAATAGGCGACTTGTCCCACATGCTTGAGCACAATATAAGGACCATAAAATTTGGGCACTAGCTTCTGACAATGCTCGGCCTTGAGGGAAGTTTTGTTGTAAGGTTGCAGTCGAAGAAACACCTGATCCCCTTCTGCAAATTGACGTTCAGGGTGACCTTGATCTGCTTGTTTCTTCATGTGATTTTGTTCCATGACCAAATTCTCATCGAGGGTATGGAGAATAGCCTCTCGAGATGTAAGTGTTAGGTCAACCGCCTGGACCTTCGAGGCACCCGGTAAGTATGAGAGAAGTGAAGGTGGCTTTTATCCATATACCGCTTCAAAAGGAGTCATGCGTGTAGTTGTATGGTATGAAGTGTTGTACCACCATTCATCTAGGTGTAACCATTGAGCCCACTGATTTTTCTTTTCCAAGGCAAAACACCTAAAATATGTTTCCAAACACTTGTTGACAACTTCCATTTGGCCATCAGTATGGGGATGATAAGTTGTGCTAAGATACAATTCGGTGCCTTGTATCTTGAACAATTCTTGCCAAAAATTGCTTGTGAAATTTGGGTCGCGATCAGAAAAAATAGAGTGTGGCATGCCATGAAGCTTGAAGACTTGATCCATGAATATTTGAGCCACCGTGGATGTCGTAAACGGGTGTTGAAGGGCGCAAAAATGAGCATACTTGGAAAGATGATCAACAACCACCATGATGATGGATTTATTTCTCAATTTGGGTAAGCTGGTAATAAAATCCATAGAGATATCCTTCCAAATAGCAGGTGGAATCGGGAGTGGTTGTAGTGTGCCTGGTGATTTGACTGTTTCTCCCTTGTTGTGTTGACACACATCACATTCAGCTACAAAATTACGAATGTCTTGTTTCATACCATCCCAAAAAAAGGAACGTTTGACCCTGTCATAGGTTTTTGTGAACCCAGAGTGCCCTGCTGTGGGTGTAGCATGAAGCTCAGAAAGTATCGTGGATTTAAGATTTGATTGTTTAATTAAATACAAACGGCCTTTGTATCAAAGTTCCTCATGGAGCCAAGAGTACCCTAGGAAATTTGGAGCATTGGACTGCAATTGGTGGATCAACTGCGAACTTTTGGGATCTTGTAGCCATTCCTGGCGAATGACTTGGAGCCAATCTGGTACAATGAATGAAAGAGAAAAAAGGGATCCTTCATCTTCATATTTTTGGGAAAGTGCATCTGCAACCACATTGTCTTTTCCTTTATTATAAATGATATCATGATCATATCCAAAGAGTTTAGTCACCCATCTTTGTTGTTCTGGGGAGGAAATGCGTTGTTCCGAAAAATACTTGAGGCTTTGATGGTCTGTCTTAATTTGGAAACGTTGCCCCAATATATAAGGATGCCATAGATCCACGACATGTAGAATAGCCAACATTTCCTTTTCATAGATGGATTTTCCCAGATTTCTTTCAGATAGTTTCTTGCTGGTAAAGGCCAAAGGTTAACCCTCTTGCATAAGGACAACACCAATTCCTTTCCCTGAGGCATCACATTCCAACACAAAGGTCTTTGTGAAATCAGGAAGGGCGAGGACTGGAGTGGTGCACATGGTCATCTTCAAGGTTTGAAAAGCTTGAGCAACAGCTGGAGTCCAAGTGAAAGAGTTCTTTTTGAAGAGAGAAGTGAGAGGTGTTGCAATCTTCCCATAATTCTTAACAAACTTACGATAATACCCTGTTAAGCCTAGAAATCCATGCAAGCTCTTAAGAGTCTTTGGGTGAGGCCAGTCTTGCATAGATTCAATCATTTTAGGATCCACCCTGATGCCATCTTTTCCAGCTAGATGACCCAATTATTCTACTTCTGAGGTGCCAAAAGCACATTTAGACTGTTTCAAGAAAAGTTGGTACTGAGAGAGTAGATGGAGAAATCGATCCACATGAGCAAGATGGTTTGTCTAGGTTTTGCTATAGATGAGGATATCATCAAAGAAAACTAAGACAAAATGGCAGAGAAAAGGACGGAAGGCATGATTCATGAGGCTTTGGAAGGTGGAGGGGGCATTACACAAGCCAAAAGGCATGACCAAAAACGCATAGTGACCCTCATGAGTTCTAAAGGCAATCTTGGGAATGTCTGCCTCTTTCATACATATTTGGTGGTAGCCTGAACGAAGATCCAGTTTAGTGAAGAATTGGGCGCCACTCAATTCATCCAGGAGGTCATCAATGATAGGAATGGGGANGATGGTAAGTTTGTTGAGGGAATGAAAGTCAGGACACATTCGCCAAGAACCTTCTTTCTTCAGGACCATGACCACAGGAGACAAGTAGGGGCTCGTACTAGGGCGGATAATGCCTGCATTAAGGAGTTCCTTGACCATTTTCTCAATTTCATTTTTTGGGGAAAAGGGGTGACGATACAGACGAATATTGGGAGAAAGGCTTCTAGGTACAAGGGTAATGGAATGATCATGAACACCACAAGAAGGACCGAGCCCTTGGGGAGTGGAAAATACCAATTGATGTTTAGAAAGGATGGCTTGGAGGTCTTGTGGTACCGAGGGTGTCTCTATGGCTTGTATGGCATGGAGTTGAGCGATAACACCAGAATCACCCTTTTTGAGAAGCTTTTCCATGCGATGGGAACTAATGATCTCAAGTGAATCGACGGTGATGCCTTGGAATTTATATCGGTGGCCCTCCTGGTCGAATTTCATGGTTAAGTCTTTAAAATCCATGAGAATGGGACCCAAAGTCCTTAGCCAGTCTTCACCCAACACAATGTCACAACCTCCCATGTCGATAGAAAACATATGGGATTTCAGGTGCTAGTCACCAATTTGGAGATGTACATTTTCACAGCGCCCTCCACATTTCATGGAACCACCATTGGAAATCATGATTTGGAAATTATTGACGGCATGGATGTAGCAATGAGTTTCTTGGGAAATGCAACGATGAATAAAATTATGGGTGTTTCCACTATCAAACAGAATGATGACCTTTTTATGCTTGATGTAACCGATTAGCTTGAGGGTTTGTGGAGCGAAGAATCCAATGAGAGCATTGAGGGAAATGATCGGTTCTAGTTCGGGAGGGTCTGAGGGAGGGGTTATGTCAGTGGATTCAGGTGACTCACACACAGAGGGAGTTTCTCCATATTCTTTCGAAATCTCCTCGGAGATGGCCATAAAAATATTTTGTTCTTTACACTTGTGGCCCAGGAAATATTTGTCATCACAGTTATAACAAAGGCCTTTGAGTTTTCGTTCAACCATTTCATCCCTAGTCAATTTTTGGATCTTTGGTGGAGCAGAGGGAGTAGTGGGATTTACTGGTTTAGGGCGAGGGATAAAGGAGGGTTTGTGGTTTTGAGAAGATACAACCTGTTGTGCTTCTTTATCTCTTTTGGTAACCTCCATCCAACTCTCAGGTAGAGCCATGAGGACATGGACCCGAATTTCATCCTTGAGGTCGTTGATAAAACACTCTTGGAAAAAGGCACCAGACATGCCCTCTGTTCTAAAAGCCAGGCTCTCAAAGGCAGCTATAAATTCTTCCATTGTTCCTAATTGTTTCATTTTTGTCAAATGACCCAAATGGTTGGTGTCAATGTCAAAGCATTCATAAAGATCTACCACAAAGTGTGTCCAAGCAATATACCCTTGACGAGAAGTTTTTCTCCATTGCCACCATTGCCAACGTTCTTGATCTAGATGGAGAACACCATACCGGAGTTTGGCCAAGTCATCTGTAATATCGTATAAAGAGAAGTAATGTTCCATTTGGGTTACCCAACCAGTGGGGTTTGAGCCATCAAATTTGGTCACATCCACCCATGGAAAGTGTAGTTCATGTTGAAAGTGATGGTTCTGCAAGGTATGGGAATGAGAGAAATGGTCACCTTCAGTATGTGGAGGTGAGGAAGAGGAAGGGTTATCTGTAGGGATATGCAGTTTGGTGCAGAGTGACGAAAAGACTGATTCAAGCTGGGTGGTGAGGTCTTGTTTGATTTCCCCCATTGAGGACTACATGGTTGTATTGATGTCTTCCATATTGCGGAGAAGATATGGGAGACATACCCATAGGGGGAGTCATTCTTCTTCCCATGATTCCAAGAGGAGATATGTTTTAATTGCAAAGATAAATACTTGGGGAAAGAGCACAGAGGCATGGTTCTAGGGGGAGAGATGGTCACAGGGGGAGCATGAGTGATATATCTTTAGCATTACATCAGAGTGATATCCTTTGTTCAAAAGGGGAGATATTATTCAGAGGACGATCAAGGCATCCAAGAAGGAGGAGCAGCCCCAAGGAGAGTTCAGGAAGGGGGAGCAGCCCCAAGGAGATAAATACCATTTTCCATTGATGTCAAAGGGGGAGATATAATCACAATGATGTGATTGAGATGACCATTGATGAAGAGAAATGCCATGTCTACATGTTGCCATCAATGATTGGTGTTTACATCAATGTTGTTATTTCCATCAATGCCAAAGGGAGAGATTGTTGGATCATGTTTTCATTGATGTCAAAGGAACAATGTCTTGTCATAGTATATTGATGAAGTATGTATTTTCATTGTTGTAAATGAATGGATGTCAAGTGAAGTCATTGATAAATGAAGTCATGCATAGATGAAGATATGTCAAGTGAAGTCATTGATAAATGAAGTCATGCATAGATGAAGATAAATCAATGTGTTTTCATTGATATATGATGCATAGATGAAGATGGATCGATGTGTTTTCATTGATATATGATGCATAGATGGATGAATACATTAATGTATTGATCGTTGGATCATGTGGTCATGCATAGAATCAATGACAAAGGGACAGTGTCATAGTGATGTATTTTCATGGGTTATTCCAGTTGGATTGATGTAAATATGACTCATTATT
>CBVK0102234168.1:0-10956 GCA_900067695.1 Picea abies
GCATTATTAGAGAAACTATATAATATAGTTTCTCTAATAATGCCTCGCCCCGCCCCCACCCTCTATAGAAGGTGGGGGCAGCGGGGGGGCATTATTAAAGAAACTATATTATATAGTTTCTCTAATAATGCCGCCCCCTCCCACCCTCAATTTTAAATTTATTAGAAAATTTGAATTTGTTTATTTATTAATTTACTCTTCAATTAAAAAATTAATAATAATTATGAGATGAATTAATATGATGATATTTATTGTTAATATCTTAATATTTTAGATTAGATTGGTCAAATACCTTTTACTTATATAATTTTGTAAAGTTATTATGTGCATGGATTTGTAAATATGGAATGTGAATATGTACATGTATTTTTTGTGCATACAAACAATATCTATTTTGTTATGCAAAATTCAATGTTGCAAGAGGTGGTGTATAGTTCATCATATTTGAAAGCAATTCAAATTGGATGGCCTATACACCACTCCTTATAACATTGAATGTTGCATAGTAGGGTGGATATTGGATATTGACAACTTTATTGTGTATGAGAGTATGTAGTGGATATTGGTTGTCTTCTTGTGTAGGAGTTAGGAGTATGTAGACATAGTTTAAATGTTCTATTTTTTATTATTATTTATGGTCATATTTTCTAGTCAATTTTTCCACAAATTTAAACAAAAATTATTCAAATTATTTCTAAATTCAAATAAAAATTATTGAAATTGCAGATTTCAGTTGTTAAGTGTACATAATCTGAATGATTCAGGGATTTCTCAGAACGTTGAATCCATTTATATATTCAAAAATGCAATTTGAGTAACAAAAAATTATAATTTCACCAATGTTTAATGACAATTATTGTAAATGATGAAAATAAAATGTTTAAACTACCACGTTCATGTATATCAGTTCAAATGTGTAGTCAATAGTGGGTGTTCAAATCTGTAGTCAATAGTGGATGATAAACAAATAATTATTATCGTAATCAATGTGTTCATATGTCACCCATTCTCTTTAAGAGAGTGGGTGAGGTGGGTTTATGTATTATGATGTGCGAGTGCATAAAAGTTAAGGGGCTATTAATTGGTTGCGGTGTCATAATGTGTGGCTTATTGCCTATGTCCGGAGTGCGTGTTTAGTTGGTATTTAGTTTTTATTATTTACGATGGGACATTGTTATTAATTATTTATAAATGGATGTTGTGAAGTATTTAGTTGGTGATATTTACTTGTTCTTATTTATGATGGGATATTTAGTTGGTAATATTTAGTTGTTCTTATTTATAATGGGATATTTAGATGTTTATAAAGTAAAGTATAATTTAGTTGAAATATTTAATATTAAATTTTATGTTTTATGTGTTTTTAATATTTTTTTACATGTGTTTTTGGAAAGAGATTTTCAATGTTGACTTGGAGGAAATTGGGATTGTATAATAAATTGTAGGCAGTTTTTTCTTTTGAAAGTATCTCATCTTATAAAAAAAAATTAATAAAGATATGTATATTTTAAGAAAAACTTTGCAAAATCTCATTTTCTTTTTTTAATTATTTTCAACTATTGAAAACTCAACATGATTTTATCTTATAAATTTTACCTTGATAAATAGATTTATGTTTCTTCTAAGGAAAACCTCACAGAATTGCTCCCTTTTCAATTGCTTTTAACCATTGGTAACTCAACAAGACTCATTTGGATTTGAACCTCAATTAAATTAAAACAAAAAATATTGCAACAAACTCTACTTTGAAACAATATGTTCAAATCGATTAAGTTAACCCATTGAGAATTTAAAATTTGAAGGAATCCACGGGGGTGGGATTTAATCCACTTATGTGTGTATACGTCATGAGATCATTTAATATAATTTCTTTGGGTGCACCTACATCATCAACCACTACATCAACATGACTCCATGTCCCAGGGAAAGCCCTCATGAAAATTGAACCTTACCCACAAGTGAAAAACTCCTCGCTCCTCACCAATGGATCCAACCCCTTTGGAAGTGTGTGTGTGTGTGTGTGCACGCATGCAGTTATACCCATAGAGATTATTATTATATGACCTTGCAACACGTGCACACATAAGTGGAACAAATCCTACCTCCATGTCCTTCAAAATTTAACAAATAGTCCAGTGAGCTAGCTCAGACGGAGTTCATCATGAGGTATTTTAGTTTGGATGATGTTTGAGTCTAGCTAAGACTCACTAGGTTACTAACTACTATTCACAAGGGCTTCACCTTGTTGACCAATATCTTATCACGTTCATTCATAAAGGGGGGTTTAAAATTGTGAAAAATAGAGTCAATATATTGTAGTTAATAGGGGGGGTGGTGCAAGGTACATGAGATTTTATATATATTAGGGGGTATTAAAAGGGGTGTGTGGTAAAAATATGGGATATCTAGTAAAACTAGGGTTTTTCTTTTAATTGGAAAGATGTGTTGAGAAGGGGGGTTTCAAAAAAAGGATTTTGGGAGGTATTTTTCAACATCTAATGAAATTAGGGGTATTCTTTACTATGTCATGAACGCGTGCGCTATGTAACAAGTTCACTAAGTGGAGACTCTGCTACTATTATGGTTGGTAGTTGAGCTTCTGTTCATTAAGAATACTAATCAAGGATGTAAAAATATGTTTTTCTTTCTCAAAATATCTATTTTTTTTGGTAGAATTAGCCACATGGTTTTGAAAAGATTAATTTTATTGTAGAGAATATGGGTGGGTCAACTAACTGAAAATAATTTAGTTGGAAAATTTAAAAGTAAAACAATTTCAAGGAAAAAGTATGAATTAACTAGCCTCCTTTTATAATCCAAGTATGTTCGACATGAGTTAGCTAGCTAAAATTTCTAACCCAACCATGTTAATGGTGGGTTTATCATAGGTTAAGCATATTGAGATTCTAAATATAATTAAATAACCACCGCACAGAACAACCTTTGAAGAGTGAAGCCTACAATGAAATTTATTTTTAATATTTGTGTAGTAAGGATAATGGTGATACAATTATGATAACTGTGGCATTATGTATACAAGGAGAAACAAAATCGATTGAGCATCCATTCCTGATCACTAATCTGGTGAATAAATTTAAAAATTTTCATAGATGGAATTGAAGGAAGAATGTGTTTTCAATTTCTTTTTTCCTAGACAAGTTGTAATGTTTGGCAGTGTCATGACATCTCACACTAGTCATTATTCCCTCTCTTACTAGTACTAGCTACTAAAACCCTCCCTCATAGAATGAAAACAATGAAGCTAAGACTATCAAACACATAGTAAAATTGCATTGATATTGATGCGTTGAAGGTATGCCATGATAGGTTTTGTGTGTCAGTATACTTTATCAAGTCCCATCGTAATATGATGGGGTAAGATTTGATTCATCTATTGTGGTTGAAGGTTAAAAGAAAGAATTTTAACAATAACGAGCATGCATGCGATGATATTATTTAAATGACAATGTTTCTACGTGTATCCAATCCATATGATATTTTGACAAGCTAGCCATCATAGTCTTAGGGGAATGCTATAAAGATTAGTGGGATTTATTTGACCTAATATAGTAAAAAAACATGATCACTCCAAGTTCAGAACATTTATTTATAGTGAATTTGAGGAAGACAATTCATTGTAGTGGTCATGCATTCATTTTTGCTTCCATTTTGTAATACCCATGTTTCCCCCATCTTCTAAATATAATTATAACTTTCCAAAAGATTGTGGCAGACTAAACATGCGTGAATGTTGGATTTGATGAACCTTTTGTTATACAAGGTAATGTATGTATTTCTGTTATTAATTAAAAATGGATAGTGTTGCATAATTGTTGAAAGGGGGGTTTTTCAAGATAGATCATGATGCTATGAGAGACATGGTGAGGGGAACCATAAATGGTTGAGATGACCCCCGCCAAACCAGTACCTTACTAGATTTAATTGCTGAGACCCAAAATATTCCTCTGACCCTGAAATGAATTACCAGTAAGGCTGATAGTTGGAAAATCCCTCCTCAAGAGTTAATGAGGATATGGGGCAGAGTACCCATCTATATGGCTTCTAGACCTGACCACGAGATGGGGATTCAGACCCATGAAATCATGTTGAGGAAGGAAAGAAAGGAATTAATTTTGTAGGCAGAGGAGATTTGCGAGGAAGCAGAGTTGAGAGATCAATATCCAAAAGAGGGAAGAGCACTTGCAACTCTCTAGTTTAAAGGAGAACTGAGAAACACGCTTTTTATGGGTGCAAGAAGTTGTTGGCAACATTTTCATTCCAAGCTGATAAACATGGCTGATGAGTGATTGTGGGAGTACTCGTTGCAGACCCCCTTTCTCAGTACAGAGAAAATTGTTTGCTAAGTTCTTGTGGGAGGAGGAGAGTAACCTCCATCCGATGAGTGATTGTGGGAGTACTCGTTGCAGACCCCCTTTCTCAGTACAGAGAAAATTGTTTGCTAAGTTCTTGTGGGAGGAGGAGAGTAACCTCCATCCCTGACTGTCGCTGAGCAAGAATAAAGAGTCTCTCTCAGAGCATCATGGTATACCTATGGGGTGACCAGTGGTAAATCCGTTCAAGAGTGGATGTGCCTACGATTGGGTGGAAACATGCACCCCTTTCAACAGTCGCTTCACGATCTTTGATTTCTAATAAGTATTTTCATACTTTGTGTACTGAAATGGAAATGATGATTGGATATACATGTCTATGGATAAATTTTGTATTGAATGATTAAGGTAGAAATGTTCATTGTTTTTCTATGAACCCATGCTTTTGAATCGTCTTTTGTTTTCTTTAGCTTAGCAGCTAGAGGGTTATGGGACGTGGGTCTACAAGAGAGTCGAGGTAGGGTTAAATGGAATGTTTAAGTCCTACCGACCTCTCGAGTTTACCTTCGTGGGAATACTAAATTCAAGCTCTTTATAAGGAGGGCGCCTCCTTCGGACCCTCCACCTGTGTGACCAAGGGCTCATTCCCATGGCCTTAACTAATTCACGACTAAGGGTTAATCATGTAGCCCACAAGATTTTTCAGAGGACCCATATGAACAAGTTCTTGTAACCTTATGCTACACCCGAAAGGAGCTAAGATTTTCTAGCTTCGAAACTCCAATAATTCGGAGCTCCAGGGTGTTATAACCTTACCATTTTCAAACCATCTAAAGGAAACTTGTTGCTACGGTTACCCACAAGACCGATCAATATGTGGCGGTGTCCCTAACCATGACAGATGGACCTGTCCCATCGTTCAACCCCGAACCACTCCTGTCCCATCGTTCAACCCCGAACCACTTACCAATCGTGAAGTAAGACGAGTCGCATATCCAAGGGTATTCAGTAGTCTCCCTGGTCATTGGATCTATGATGAGGTCAGTCTGACGTTGACTACTTTGGGAGAACAAAGGTGTCATAGGACCAAACTTCTCGAATGTTGGAGTTGCAAATTGATATGAGTCATGGATCTGGGGAGTCCATTGAGAATCCATCTTAAAAGTACAATCAACTAGTGAAGTGACTTACGTACGGTACTTCGGCGAAGTCCTACTTCGGGAGAGCGGAGCTACAATAACGCTAAAAACCTCGAAGTTCGGAGCTGTGAAGTAACAAGAACTGTAGATCTAGGAACGCTTCGAGATCTTCCCTAGCCATTGGATATATGCCAAGGTCAGTCTGGCATTAACCACTCCAGGGGAAAGGGGGTGGTAAGCGAGAAGAACACCCAAACGTCGAATTCGAGAAGTGATAAGAGTCGTAGTTCTGAGGACGTTTCAGGATCTCCCATGACCGTCAAATCGAAATCGTGGTCAACCCAATTTTGACCACTACGGGAGCAAGGAGGAAGTCACACAGTGGATTCCCTGAATGCCGAAGTTACGAAGTAATGAAGGCCATAGATCAGTGGATCTATGTGGATTCATCTCGACCATGAGATCTAAGGTCATCAGAAGGCTATCAATCCAGAGTGATGTGACACACTGACATCACCCAGGGTGACGTGGACACACATTTGACATGCCACATGTCACCTGGATTCATACTTTTCGTAGACCATATGTGCCCATTAAAACGTGAAATGTGTCACCCACTGAAGGGGCCATGTGCCATCTCTGCCTTGTCGCATGTAACCCCCCTGGAACATACTCACTTGGATTGTTGGTAGGTGGAGTACTTGGGACCCACTTGCCATTGCCTTTGCGTTTAATGCGCCACCATGTGCAAGGGTGGACCCTTCAGGAGTCCGAGACTTTGAGACTCTAGAGGTTGGGAGTGTAGTGTTTTAGATAAGCCAAAAGGACCGAAGGCCAGAGCCACGTGGCGAGATTTCAGTCTCTTTCGAGATTTCAATAATTCATAACTCCATAGGACATGCTTGCAGAAAGAAAAAAGGGGCATTCAATGCCAAAGTGTCGAACGTCGAACTCCCCTCTAGCTTATGTGTTAAACGAGGATCAAGTCTCATCGTTGTATTGGACAGTGGATGGACTTCCATCATGGATGTAGGAAATTAGGGATGCTACGAATGAGGTGGACCCATGTGGGTGCCACGTGGCCCTTGATTGATAATGCCCAAAGAGCTTCGAGAGGCCATAAATTGCAATCCAGAGCTCGGATTTGAGCCTAGTAGCAATCTTGGAAAACTACAATTGAGTAGAAGAGGATGGAGACCTCAGAAAGAGGATTCAAGATGACTAAAGTAAGCAAAATTTTGATGCCCCATCCCTAAAAAGGGTACTTAGGGGTCAATTTTGTTACAAATTGGTATCAGAGTAGGAAACAACACTTGGCCTTCTTGGGCTCATGAACGAGTCACATAAAAATTTTATTAGAGACCCTTTAAGGGTAACACCCTATCTTACCCCATTCCTGAGATGCTTATTTAAATATCTACTGAAGAGAGGAATGAAACTTTATGTTGTTGTATATGTTTTGAAAAATATGAACTGTGTGTTGTTCATAAACTAGTAAATTATTATATAATATAAAATGTTTTATCAACACTCAAGTAGTTATCGGAGTTGCAAATTAATGAGAACTATATATCTAGGGTCACTTCAGGATCTTCCTTGGCCATTGGATCTATGCCAAGGTCAGTCTGGCGTTGACCGTTCCAGGAGAAAGGGAGTGGTGAGCGAGCGGAACACCCAAAAGTTGAATTCATGAAGTGCTAAGAGTCGTACATCCAAGGATATTTCAATATCTTCCATGATCGTTAGATCTAGACCCTGGTCAGCCCAACGTAGACCACTCCAGGAGCAAGGAGGAAGTCACACAGCTGATTTCCTGAATGTTGAAGTGACGAAGTAATGGAGGCCGTAGATCAATGGATCTAATTGGATGTATCTTGACTATGATATCTAAGGGTGTCGGAAGGTTATCAGTCCTGAGTGACGTGGTACGCTGACATCACCCAGGGTGACGTGGACCCATGTTTGACATGCCATGTGTCATGTGGATGCATACATTTCGCAAACCCTTTGTGCCCATTAAAAATGTGATACGTGGCACCCCTTGAAGGGGCCACATGTCATCTCTGCCTTGTCACATGTCACCCCCCTGGCACGTATTCACTTGGTTATTGGTGGATGGAGTACTCGGGACCCACCTATCCTTGCCTCTGTATCTAATACACCACCACATGTAAGGGTGGACTCTTCAGGAGTCCACGACTTCGTAACTCTGGAGGTTTGGAGGGTAGGGTCATAAATGATGCAAATGGATTGAAGGCGAGAGCCATGTGGCAAGATTTTGGGTTCCTTCGAGAGTTTGTGAATTTGGGACTCCGAAGGAGATGCGTGCAGAAAGGAAAAGAGGCATTCAACGTTGAATCATCAAACTCCCCTCTAGCCTATGTGTTAAACGAGGATCAAGTCTCTCCATTTGATTGGACAGTGGATGGACTTCCTCGTGGATGTAGGAACTTGGGGATGGTGCGAATGAGATGGACCCATGTGGGTACCATGTGGTCGTGACTGATAACGCTTGAAGAGCTTCGAGAGGCCATAACTTGCAATCTAGAGCTCGGATTTGAGCCTGATAACAGTTGTTAGAAAGTTATGGTTGAGTAGAAGAGGATGGAGACTTCAGAAAGAGGATTCGAGATGATTAAAATAAGCAAAATTTTAATGCCCCATCCTTAGAAAGGTTACTTGGGGTCGGGTGTGTTACAAATTGGTATCAGAGCAGGCAACAACACTTGGCTTACTTGGGCTCATGAACGAGTCGTATAAAAACCTTATTAGAGACCCTTTAAAGGTAACATCCTATATTACCCCATTTCTGAGAGGCTTATTTAAACCTCTACTTAAGAGAGGAATGAAACTTTCTATTGTTTTATATGTTATGAAAAAAAAAATTGAACTATGGTTTTTTTGTAAACTAGTAAGTCATTAACTAACATAAAATGTTTTATCAACACTCAAGCAGTTAGTGGACAGCATGAAAACTATGTCGTAAGGGATGGTGACACACCATGAGTTGGGGGAAATCTCCCACAACAGAGTAGAGGAATATGATGAGAGGAGGGCGGTGGAAACCCCTCCAGATTTGACTGAAACTGTAAGAAGCCTCATGGCATAATTACAGAGTTGTAAGTTTGATAATGAAAGGTTGATAAAAGAGTAGGAAAAGAAAACCAAAATTAATGTAGTCTTATTGCAAATCTTATCATATATACAAAGGCAAATGAAACATGGACCAATAGCCAGTCATGTGGACATACATCATACTAAGAAAACTCAAATTCCACCTGAGATACAAAAGCATGGTCTTGAAAGTGGCCACACAAGGAGAAGCACCTCAAAGAAGACCCAACATGGAGTCAAGAGACACTCATCGGAAGAATCCTCTGGTAAGGAAAATGAAAACTCCAAGAGATCTT
Source organism: Picea abies (assembly GCA_900067695.1). Lineage (NCBI taxonomy): Eukaryota > Viridiplantae > Streptophyta > Pinopsida > Pinales > Pinaceae > Picea > Picea abies. Next base: position 8,881 of record CBVK0102234168.1, read on the forward strand.
CTAGTAGCAAAACTAGTTCACATTCCCAGAGGAGAAGGAAGAAGAGGAAACATTCCAAGAGTCATGATAGTTTAAGAAAGCCAAACCACCCAACTTCGATGGAGAGATTAAGAAGGGGGAAGAAGCAAAAGTTTGGCTGCTTGGATTGAACAAGTACTTCAGATTCCATGCCTACTTTGAAAACTTAAAGCCTTGAATAAACATTTTCAACCTGAATGGAAAGGCCTCCATTTGGTGGGAAGACCTTAGGAATGTGAAAGGAATCCATGAAAAGGAGGACTTGTCATGGAAAAAGTTTGAGAAATAATTCAAGAAGAAGTATCTGTCAGAGAAATACTTTGATGGGAATACTAAGGAGTTCTATAAACTCAGGCTGGGACAACTCACCATAGAGGAATATGTCAATAAATTCCTTGAGTCGCAGATGAATATATCAACAAATTTCTTGAGTTGATAAGGTATGTGCCCTACACAAAGGATGAAAAGGTAAAGATGCAATGATTTATTAGTGGATTACCTCAGTCCTTCTAGGACACAATTGAGCTTGATGATCCAAAGACTTTATAAGACACTATCTAGAAGGAAAGGTATTGCTATGAGAAATTCAAGAATAATATAGAACCTCATGAGGACTAGAAGAAGAAAAGTAATTTGGGATTCAAGAATAAGGGATTTAAACCCTCAAGATTTAAGAACCATGGGAAAAGTTGTAAGATGAGCCTTCCTACTAAAAGTGTGTATCAAAAACTTTCCCCTCTTAGAGTGGAAATAAACCCTTTGGAGCAGCCTTAGGTAAGACTAATAACACAAACAGAGAACCCTTGAAATGTTGGGTTTGTGGAGAAGAACATATGTTGAGGGAATGCCCAAATAGAAAACAAACCAATAGGAGGGTTTACAATTTCCAAGAAGCTACCACAATCAACGATGTTGCTAGGAGCCTACCACAAATTTATGCAGCCTTGGATAATAGACAAGATGACCACCAAGCTTCAGTGGTGGAGATGGAATTTATGATTTCCAACCATCTAGTTTCCATTTTAATTGACCCTGTTCCAATTTGAGTTATGTTGACGATCAAACTGTTGATAAATGTAATTTTCAATAAGTTAAACATGTTAAATCATGGTTGGTACAACAAGCCACTAGAACCAAAAGAAAATTAGCAGAGGTCATACCAACATGCAATTTCATTATGAATGGATTACCCACCCAAGCAATCCTAAACAAGCTCCCTTTACAATCTTATGACCCGTTGATTGGCATGGACTGGTTGGTTTCCCATAAAACCAAATTGAATTGTTACAATAAAACTTTGGAGTGTGAAGATGAAGAAGGGACAAGAATAACCCTACAAGGGATTAAAAATCATGTCTCAGTGATACAAATATCATCCCTTCAAGTGAAGAAGTATTGCAGAAAAAGATGTCTCTTGTATGCAATACAAGTGTTGGAATCTATTGAGAACAATAAACCAAGCCTAGAGGACCATCCCATATTAAGAGAGTATAAAGATGTGTTTCTAGAAGAGGTATCGGGTCTACCTCCAAGAAGAGATATCGACTTTTCAATAGAACTTTCACGAGGAGCAGTGCCAGTGTCTAGAACACCTTATAGAATGAGTACACCAAAGCTAGTTGAGCTCAAACTACAACTAAAGGAGATGATGGAAAAAGGCTACATTCGGCCTAGTGTGTCCCCATGGGAAGTCACAACCTTGTTTGTGAAAAAGAAGGATGACACACTCAGGTTGTGCATAGACTATAGACAACTCAATAAGACGACCATTAAGAATAAGTATCCCTTGCCAAGGATCGATGATTTGTTTGACCAATTAAGGGGTGCTACAATTTTCTCCAAGATTGACTTGAGGTCTAGATACCATCAGGTCTGAATTAAGGATGAAGAAATCCATAAAACAACCTTTAGGAAAAGATATGGTCACTATGAATTTGTGGTGGTGCCATTTGGCCTAACCAATGCACCAACCACATTTATGTGCTTAATGAATAATGTACTCAGTAAGTTCTTGGACAGATTTGTATTGGTTTTCATTGATGATATTCTAATCTATTC